>JACEEZ010020918.1:0-20508 GCA_016584305.1 Chionoecetes opilio
GAAAAGGGGAAGCCCCACACTCTCCTGTAGCAACATTCAACCCCGTCTCTTCGAGATTCGCCGTCCACGTCGACATCGTTGGCCCGCTGCCTTACTCCAACGGCTACCGGTACATCCTTACCTGCGCCGACTGCTTCATCCGCTGGCCTGAAGCTGCACCTCTTGTGGACATCACAACGGGCTCCGTCGCCCGTGCTTTCATCAGTACGTGGGTCTCCAGATTCGGTGTCCCTCTTAGCCTCACATCGGACCGTGGAAGCCAGTTCGAGTCTAGCCTGTGGAATAACGTCATGACTCTGCTCGGCATTCGACGCTACAGGACCGCCAGCTATCACCCACAAGCCAACGCGCGCGCTCGTCTACGGAACTACACTCAGGCTACCAGGTACTCCTTGCCAGTACACCTGATTCCAGGCCTTACAGTATCCAGGACTACGCCAGCAGCTTCAAGGGCTCCATGCAGAACCTTCAGCCTGTGCAGCCTCGCACCTCTCCCTCCAAGACCTTCGTCAGCCAGGACCTCGACAGCTGCACTCACGTCTTTGTCAGGGTAGACGCAGTCAAGAAGCCCCTTCAGCAACCGTACCAGGACCCCTTTGAAGTCATCCGTAGGACGAGAAAGAACTTCACCATCTACTTCGGACGGGACTTCGGACGTTATCGCCATCGACCACGTAAAACCTGCGTACCTGCTCCACTCTACAGCAACCACACCTGATGCAAGACCACGAAGTACTTCCAGTGTGGTGCCGGGTCGTCCCAAGAAAAAGGTTTCGTTCCTCCTACCTCGCATCTAGAGGGGGAGTACTGTAGCAGCACGTGCAATTATATCTTGTATTTTCATTAAATCTATTTTGTGTATACTGTTCAAGTTTGTGCAATAAAAGTAGAAAGAGAGACCAATTGATTGTCTTATTACTATCTCTACATGGTAAGGGTTTAAGGATTAAAGGACTAAATACTGCCGAGACTTCGGTTTGCCAGTGACCTTAGCGGACTCACTACGGCGAGGTACGACTACATACCCTCGTTTGTGTTACTAACACCATATCCATTATGATAGTAACAATGTAACAAGCCTGCAAGGGTGATTGCAGCGGGATGACAGAGAAGGGGACATTCCGACGATGGTAGAGGCCACAACCACCACTAAAACCACCGCCTGCTGGAGGTGGTGTGTGTACAGGGATAAAACCTGTCGGGCAGAGACACCTTCCATACCCTACCATTGTCTCTTGTAAACAGATAACTGGTTCCAACTCGTTGATGAGAAGGACCAGTTCTTTCCAGTTTGCACGTAATCCACGAATATTCCATTGGAGGATTGAAGACATTATTTTGTGTGTGATGATGCCGCAGTAGAAGCCTTACGGCTTGTAGACGCTGCGGTATTTGAAAGCCCAGCATCTTTTTTCTGTATTGTAGAAGATGGTAAACTACCTTTCCTTACTTTTCCAGATGTTGATTGGCGTTTGTGTATATCCGGTGGTGTAATTGGGATCTTTGCACGATGTCCCGCAGCAGTAGTAGATACCATATGTCCCACCAAGGATGCCGAGTTACTGTCAGAAGATTTACTACTTCTAGTTTTACTGATAGTTCCCGTCGAGAGTCTTGAATATGGCTTATTAGCATGGCTATCAACTACTTGTGTGTCCAGAAGTTGTGAAACACCTTTGCCATCAGCGTGATGTATAGTTGTGTCGCTAGCCGCTTCAGTGGTGGTAACAGGGCCATTGATATTAGGAGTCATGTCAGTACTCTCACACCTATCAGTAGGTGTATCTTTACTCAATTCCATCCCCTCCTGCTCACCATTAGAAATTTTAGCCAGAGGGACGCCCACTGACACTAAGGACTCAGTGGAACTGCGAGTTCGCTTCTGAGACTCCTTAGTAGGATGGTGTTTTGGGATCCTCTTAAAGGAGGAGTCACTGTTGTTATATTTTCCGTGTGCGGCATGCACTACACGAGAGGTGGTTGGAGGCTCATTATGAGAGGAGTCAGCAGACTCCACAGAATCGCAGGTCAGTATCGAGAACTTATTATTCACTTGGATGGATTGATTAGGTTTAGGAGAATGCGGTGGAGGAACTGTGGCAGGCTGATTAGGAGTCTTAGTTGAAGAAGCAGCTGCCATCGCGGATGCGTAGGTCCTGCTTCCTCCCCCGCCTGCTTGTCTGTGAGAAAGTTCTCTTCTGGCGCTCCCAAGACTGATAAATTGTGAGTTGGCCAAATAAAGAATGTCTTCTTCTAATTTGTATGTCCCACACTGTCGAGAACTCGGTGGGTGAGCATCACGGCAGTGGAAGCAGTAGGGGGTTGACTTACAGTCAGCTGTGTCATGGGAATCCAAGGCCGAGCATCGACCACAGCGAGGAGGGGATTTACAAAATTTCCTGCCGTGCCCAAAGCTATAGCACGCATAGCAGTGCATAGGGCGGTCGTTAAAGGCTTTTATCCTTAGAGATTGGGGACCGATTCTGATGTAATCAGGGAGACTTGATCCGTAGAATGAGAAAACGATCATGTTCTTGCTCCCTCTCACTTTTGATACCCTCTGAACTCTACTCGGGCACATGTTTAGTATTTCTTCTTCTGAGAATTCATACAGGTCGTAGTTGTAGACTACGCCTTTGCTATAATTGAACTTTGGATGAGGTTTGATGGATTCAAAATAGCAGACAGAGGTGATGGCATGTGAAGGAGCATCTGAGCCTGGGTAAGGTCCTTGGCTCGGATTAGAACTCCTCTGCCATACTTTTTCAGATGGCCTTCTGGGATGTTTCCAATTTCTTTTTCAAGAAATCGAGCCGCATGGAAGAAGTTGCCTCCACTTTCCTTGTAATATGCCACGTACCAATAAGGGGTAGGGCTTTGGCAAACCCTTTTGGTGTAGATGGTGTAGTGTCTTGGAAGGTGTTTGGTATGTAGTCTCGGGGCCTTCTGCAACATTAATAGAGTGAGAAGTTCGGCTCTGTAATGTTTCCCCCCAATTTCCATTGTTGTGGCTTCCTCATAGGCAGATGTTGCGCCGTCTCTGTAGCAAAAGTGATGTAACACCTATTTATTTGGTCATCGCCATAAATATACAATACGGATGCGGCGAACCACCCCATATACCATAAAAATATCATGTATTGCTCTGTATAAAAGGGCCTGGACACGTTGGACAGAAGCAAGGTGTCCCCACGTAGAATTGCCCCTAGGGCCAGGCTCGTCCTCCCAATCCCTGTCTGCGTCCCTTGGAGCGGGGACCGCCAACCGGGGGAGCTGAGGGGGAAAGGGGGCGACTGCCCGCTTCGTGCCACGTCGGGCCGGGAAAAGGCGCCAGGGTGGCAATGAGAGAGGATCCAGTGGGAGATGTCGAGGACAAGCGGACGTCAGGGAGAGAGGCAGGAGGGGGTAAATTGGCAGAACTATTCATAGACAAAATTACTTCACTTCTCCACGCCCCCCCCACCACGGACCCCCAACGAGGGGAAAGCTGTCTGTCGGAGAAGGACCTCCCCCAAACAGCTCATGGGGTAGCGGGGAAGTCTACGCTTCGGTTGTCTGGTGTTTGGTGGCAGCCGCGGGGACCGATGCGGTGCCCCCCCAAAGGCAACCTCCGCTTGGCCTAGCCAACGCTGACCAGCCGATTGATCCAGCGTGGCCACACTGGACCCTCCCGTCTTACCCCAACCCCCCTACCAAAGGAGCGTGCTGCCCCCCGAAGGGAACTTACAACCCGCCCCGCGGTGGACTCAACTCCCAATAGGGGGCGCGCGGGGAATAACGGGACGCCACGCACGGCAAACACGTGGGGAGCGGAGTGTGAAGAGTAAAGGAAGAAGAAGCGTGATACGGAAGAGAAGGGAAGGGTCCTCACTGGACCTAGAAAACGCCCTAAGAAAGGAGAAAAAAAGGGGGAGGAAGTATAAAGACGACATCACCTGAAGGCTCCACCTCCCATGACGAAGGGGAGCGCTTGGTCCACGAGGCCGACGGCCACCGAACCCAACATGGCAGACAGGCTGCCAAAGTAGGTGGCGCCGTCGACCACGCTTCAAGCCCGCCACCACGACAAGGTGACTCCCCCAGCGGGGCAAAACGTCCAGAGAAAAAAGAATCTTCACCTAAGACCACAGGCGTCACTATAAAAATCCAGCCTGCGCCACCAACGGTGAGATCCAACCACATCAAGACCTCTATAAGCCTACAGGCGCATAGGCTTCCAACATAAAAAAAAAAAAAAAATGTTAGTGAGTGGGAACAAGGGATCAAGAACGTCATTAGACAGGAAACCAAGAAAGCGATAGGAACAAAGTAATTCAAATAGGAAAAACGAGGCTCAAAGGTTAGTGGGATAAGGAGGTCGGACAGGCAATACGAGATAGAAAAAAAGAGAACAGGAAACAGAGAAGTTTTTGGCCAATTAGCAAGACTCAAGGGGGGAGGTATGAGGAAGAATGGAGGGAGGCCTGGGATAGATATCAAGAGGCAAAGAAAAGAGCTCAGTCCTTAGTTAGGAAGAAGATAGGAAAGTGGGAAGAAGAACAGGCACAGGTACTTCGTAGCTTGCCTAGAAGGGAAAGAGAAAAGAAAAGATGGAGAAGACTGAAGAAAAACGTAGGTGGGGCCAGTGGGCACCTAGAAGTTTAGGCTGCAGATGGAGGATAGAGAGTTAAGAAAGAGGGAAGAGATTATACCTGTAGTGGAAGAAACGGGAGGAAAGTCATATGGAAGGAGGATGAAGTGGAAGAGGAAGTAGGGAACTTAGTTATCTACAGTGAAGAAAGAGAAATGGAAAGTATAGTAATAGAGGAGCAGGATGTAGCTTCTGCTATACAAGCAATCAAGATAGGAAAATCAGGAGGAACAGATGGAATCATAGGGGAATTCATAAAGTATGGAGGTGAAAGGTTGAAACTAGCTCTAGTTAACTAGCTTAGTTGTTTAGAGAGATGTTGGAGAAAGGTGAGGTCCCCCAAGACTGGAAAGGAGTAGGGTGACACTTATACATAAAGGAGGAAATAGGAGGCCACAGGAGGAAATAGGAAATTACAGACCCATAGCAGTGATGAATGTACTGGCCAAGGTATTTGGGTGGGTGATAAACAACAAGCTAATGTCATGGCTGGAGGAAGATAAGGTGCTTGGAGAAGAGCAAAATGGGTTCAGGAAAGGTAGAGGAGATTTAGAAACTTGTTGGTGATGAAGGAAATAATAGAAAGGAGCCGTAGGCGAGATGAGGAACTGTAGGCCTACCTGGTATTAATAGATATTGAGAAAGCATACGGCTCGGTTGATAAAAGAAAAATTAATGAGATTATTGGCCCACATAGGAGTAGATGATAAGGTGGTGCAGGTAATTAGGGAGTTGTATAAGGAAATGAGGTAAGGTTTTACATTAGGAGATATCAGCAAAAGGATGGATGAAGAATAACATAGGAGTTCGGCAGGATGCGTTATCTCTCGAACACTCTTCAACATCTACATGGAGGAACTGATAGTGAGGATCAGAAAGTCAAGGGGAAAAGGGAGTCAGAGTGGGGAATTGAAAACTAGGATGTCTAGCGTATGCAGACGATGTAGTTCTCATGGCAAAAGAGGAAGGAAGACATGGAGGAGTTGCTGGGAATAGTCAACAGTTATGGAAGGGAATGGAACATTAGGTTCAGTGTCAGGAAGAGTAAGGTGATGGAGTTTCAAAAGCAAGGAGGAAGGTCAGTGGGTTCTAGGGAACAACATTCTAGAGGTGGTTGATAGGTATACATACCTAGGACGGGAAGTAAGTAAGGAAGGAGTTGGAGGAGAAAGACAAAGGAAAACTAATGAGGGAAAGACTAGGAGGATGACAGGCATGATCATTAACGGGGGAAGTAGGACAATTAACAAATATGAAGTAGGTAGGAGTCTTTGGAAAGAAATGGCAGTGCCATATTGCTTGTATGGGTCTAAAATAACCTATTATCGGGAGGGAGACATTATCAGCTAGAGAGGACACAGAACATTATTGGCAGATGGGGACTAGGAGCCCCTGTTCTGGATTATACCTTTACGCTAGTATTATTCACACAGGCAGACTCACCTTCAAGGGTAGCTGATGAGTCAATGTCCAGTAACTCTCGCTTCAATCAATCTGTTTTGTGGGGAATATTAGTGGTGTCGTGAGGATGTAGAGAGACACTTTGGGCTTTGGTAGCTCGTAAAATTTAAGTTTAAAAACTATACACTTGACGAAATATGTATCTGAGGAATCCCTCGTGGTACAATCTCCGTTCGCAAACCCTTACGTTAGCCCTTCTCCTGTCCATCGTCGAGGCAGCGGCGCTCTCCGCCGCTGCCTCCCTCAAGCAGGTTGAAAAACTACTCGTTTATTCTATGAGACATTTACATCTGCTCCCTCACTAATTAAATAGCATGTAGCAAGTAATGTTTCTACCAATAAACAAGCATATAATATTACTACTCTCTGCTAAACTGCTCTCTACTAAATGTCTACCATGTTACCATGTATATTTAAGATATGCATAATAAGCTACGTGACATCTCCATAAAACCTGGCTGGTCGCCCCGGCCGAGGCAGAGGAGAGAAAAAACCTCTTGTAGGCCTCACGACATATGCTGAGTCTTGGTAACCAGGGAGATCGGGGGCCCCAAGTGCCACACCTAGTGTCACACCAAGTGCCACCCCCATACTTACACACATACATACGTTTCTACCCTTCTAATGCCTATAATGCCTTAACACCCCAACCAGCACAGTGTAAAGTGACTTTTGGTAGTCACTTTTAGGGTGAGCAGAAAAGGTAACTCTGCTTTGATAGTGGTTTATTAACTTGGGTAAAAAGGTAACACAGGTAAGGTTGGTGTAAGGTAACTCGCGGACTGATGAGTTGCTCCTGCCGTGGATTTGGATGACTTGTGCCTTGAAGGCTTGTGAGTTGCTGGTACGGAGGTCTGTGGTCAAGTGTCTTGTCTCTACAAGAGACATCCTTTATACTCAAGATACTCAAGACCAGCCAAGATACTCAAGACCTGACACCTGATGATCTGACGACCTGACACCTGACACTTAATCCCTTAATGGGCAGTCGGCGAGATCATAGGTGATGTCGCCATGAAAAGTGGGAGGCGAGTACGAGGAGAAGGCATTAAGAGAGAGGCGTGACCTGACGGGTAATTAACCAGGTGTTCCAGGACAGACATCAAGTATACAGAACACAGAACACGGTTGAACACATAGTTGAACACCAATAATACTAATACTAATACTAATACTACAACAGCTGTGGAGGCCATTCGAGGAGATATAGGGTGGAGCACCTTCAGGGAAAGGATTTTAAAAGGGAAACTTAACCTCCTGAAGAAAATAGAGGGACTTAGTGAGGATAGCTGGGTGAAGCAGATCCTGAAGGAGGTTGGGACAAGCTCAACTTGGAAAAAGGAATTAGAGAGGGGAAAAGGAGGGAAAACCTAGTAGAAACCTGGGACAGGATAAGCACCAAGGAGGTGAGGATAAGAATAGAAGACAATGGACTAGCTAGGTGGAGAGCAGGTATGGAGAGTAAATCCACGTTAAAGTGGTACTGTAGGAAAGAGAAGCCTGAGTCACTTCACTGGCATGCAGGAGATTGGGGAAGCAGACTGCTGGTAAAGGCAAGGATAGGAACACTTGAGGTGAAGGCTAGAAGTAGGGATGGGCAGGACCAGGCCTGTAGCTTCTGCAGAGGAGCAAGGGAAACTATTGAACACTTGATAATAGAGTGTGGCAGATATGAGCAGGAGAGGAGAGGTTGATACAGTCCATATTAGGAGTGATAGGAGACGTTGAATGGGATAGAAGGATATACGAGGTGGATGGGGAGTCCTTACTGTGCTAGGACTGTATGGGAGTAATGAAGAGAGAAGGAAAATAGTAGAAATAACAAAGGGTTTGTTTTTAAAGCAGGCTTGGGAAAAAAGATTGCGAGGGAATGTAGAAGACGTATAGGAGGGTAGTTGATAGGAGGGACTTATGTCTGTGTATATACTGCCTGTTTTTGCCCTTCTCTCCCCACAGGTGGCAGGGAAAGAAAGGGCTACAGAGTGGCATAGAAGGAAGATATGTGTCAAGCTCGAGTACGAACTTGACAGACGACCTACAAAGCGATATGAAAGACATTCTACAAAAAGATATCTCACTCGGGCTCCCTCTATGCAATTTCTGTTATCCGCCGACGGTGTCGCCGCCGTGCGGCAGGGGTTGTACCAGTCTGCTGGCCCATTCACTTGCTGCACATGACTATCATATAGACTATAGTTTTATCAGTATATATGATATACAATATATTATATATATATATATATATATATATATATATATATATATATATATATATATATATATATATATATATATATTATATATATATAAAATATATATAATATATATATATATGTATATATGATATATCTTCGTAAATGTTTGTTATATTATAATATCAAATAAAAAACAGTTAAAAAAACACTAAAGGAATGCCATTACGAGACCTCAGAAGAAATATGCATTAACTTAATATTCAATTAAACTCTTCGTCATTTAATACTTTGCGAGTCAACTTTTGACATGAAATATATCAATAGAAGCGCTATTTTATTAGCTTTCCATTGATATATTTAGTTTTCTGATAAATGAATTAAAACTATGCATAAATTAGCGTTAAATAAATAAATAAAATCATCAATCAGGTAATTTTCCCGATTGATGGGTTATTTGATTAGTTAACGCTAATTTATGCATGCTGCTAATTCATTTATCAAAAAACGAAATATATAAGTAAATAAATAACATAATCAATCGGGAAATTACCCGATTGATGATTTTATTTATTCATTTAACGCTAATTTATGCATGGTTCTAATTCCATTTATCAGAAAACAAAATATATCAATGGAAAGCTAATAAAATTGCGCTTCTATTGATATATTTCATGTGAAAAATTGGCTCGCAAAGTTTTAAATGGCGAAGAGTTTAGGTTCATAAATATTTTCATAATTAAGTTCATTAAAATATGTTCATGCATATTTTTTTCTGAGTCTCGTAATGGCATTTCTTTAGTGTGTTTTATAGTTTTTTATTTGATAATATTATAGAACAAACATTTACGAAGATTACAGTATATCATCATATATACTGATAAAATATTCTATATGATAGTCATGCAGCACGTGAATGGACCAGCAGACTGGTTAACTCCTGCCGCACGGCGGAGGTCGATTCACGCGCACCACAGGGCACCCGGGAGTGAGGTATCTTGTTGTAGAATATCTTTGGCGATACTAAGCAGAAAAGGTCACAAGAAGAAGAAGAAGAAGAAGAAGTTCCGAAGACAGCTATGCGGCTTTAGAGGAGATGATCCCGTGGAAACAACAGAAAAGAGAGGACATTAGAGCATAATCTGTCGAGTGGCTGAGGTTTTAAAAAAGGCTCACTTGCATGAAAAACAAATTTAANTCGTACGGTGATCGGTGGGGGGCCTCTGGGGGGGGAATAGTAGGGTATTCTCGGGATGTTGGGGAAAATCTCTGACCAATCACAGAGCCGGCTCGCATGATCTGGCTAATCACTTTTTGCTCTCAGCTGTCAGGAGCCCGAGAAATAAATTTAAAGAGACACTTTAAATGTAGCAAGACTTTTTACAGCTTGTGTGTGCGTGTGTACGTCAGACAAATGACTCCACCACCACCGCGGCCAAACTTGTATGATGAACAGTACGTTTTGATTCAAGAAGTCGACCGACATATATATTTAATATATTAGGTTTGCCCTAATGAATTTATTACAATATAGGTATTGTATGTTAAATAAGATATATATGGACTCAATGATGCAATAAACACATCACATTTCAAACAGGCAAGCATGAAATGGCTCTATAATACACAATAAACGTAAAATATAGTGATACAACTTGTATTTTGGTGTTTGTTGATGTCTAGTCGCTTCAAATCTCACTCCCGTAGGGAGTTACGGCTGTGCCGACCACCCTTAGCCTCGCGGTCCCGTAGCAAGGGAGAAACGGTTTGAGCATCACCCGTAGAGGCGCTACGAGGTAAAAGCCTTTTTAGGGTAATACTTACGGACCCGTAACTTCGACCATCTCCCCCCTGGTCAGTGGCCGTGCCTCCCGCCAGGTGGCAGCATGCTCAGCGGTCATATTGTTTACATTTGGGCACACGACACTCACGGTTCACCTGAACCGCCTCCGTCAGTCCCCTGACCACCACTGCCCCCGGTGCAGGAACGTCTCTGAGACTATTGAACACTTTCTGCTGCTGTGTCCGCACTTCCACTCCCACCGTGTAATGCTACGCTCTCAACTCCTCACCCTGAACGTCGCCACTTGTGACCTGCCCACCCTGCTGGTGGCGGCTGGCGTCCACCCCTTCCCAGCAACACGCTGTCATCCGCCTCATCTGTGCCTTTCTGAGTAAGAGGTCAACTACAGCGCCTGTGATAGCAACATAGGACATCACCAGGGCACATAGTGTTCCCCAAGGGATCCTCGCAGCCCTAAAAACAACAACAAAGTGACGTAAAAGTCCGCGGCGGTGTAGTTGATATTGGCGGTTGCCGGACAGTAAATACTAGAGTAGGATAAACGTCCGGGGGTGGGTAATGGCCTCGGACTGTTGCGATTCCCGGACCAGTGCTCCCCCCCCTATTAGTCCGGGAAAGCCAGGGTTGTGTGTTTACTCCACATTGGCCACCTGACGACCGAGTCCATGCTTATCATTTACCACCCTATTTATGAACCAGCTTTTCCCTATTTCCTTTTAAATTACGCTTTTCCAGCTTGAATCCGTTACTTATTGTTCTACCCTGCTTACTAGCCGTAAGAACTTTTCTCACATCTCCTTTATAGTATCCCTTTAACTAACTACGAGTTATGTGTTGGTCCCCATGGCTCCGGTACCAGAAACACCAACAGTTCTCTGCTTCTGAACTTTGCAAGGTCCAGAAGGTTGAGAATTGCAGGTTTCTTGGTATCAGAGACCAGAGCTGCACCGCTGGACATGGTATAGTAATGCCGGAGGGGTAGCAAAGGAGATCGACCACATCCTCGTTAGCACTCGTTGGAGGATCCTCCAGAACTGCAGGGTTTACCGGAGTGCTGAGTTCTTTGGAACAGATCACAGACTTGTTGCTACACTTAAGCTTCATGTCAAGTCCAGAAGAATCTCAAGAGGTAACCATACTGTGTTTCATTTGAGAAACTGAAGGACTTGACATGTGCTCATGAGTATGCGGTGGCAGTCTCAAATCGGTTTGATGTGCTCGGTGCTCTCGGGGTCCCTGTAGAACTGTGGGATACCTTCAAACGTGAAACTCTACAGGCTGCCAAGGAGTGTATTGGGGAGCGCCCGAGGTCAAGGCGTGGTTTTGTCTCGACGGAGACGCTGGAGAAAATCGAGGAGAGTCGCGCTGCCAGGCTGGCTGGGAACCGGGACCAGCACAGGGCTCTGTCACGCCGGACTAGAACCCTCCTGGGGAGAGACAAGGAGAGGTATGTCAGGAGTCTCGCTGAGGATGTCGAGGGTCATTTGAACGCTAATGACCTCCGACCCGCCTACCGAGCCCTGAAGAAGCTCCGTTCCAAGTCTCCTTCTCGGGCGAGTGCTATTCGAACAGCAGATGGGCGCCTCGTGTCGGACATGGATGGGCAGATGGCTCGTTGGGCTGAGTACTTTGGGCAGTTGTTCACGGTGGACCCTCCAACTGAGTAGCTTCACACCACTGGGTTACAGGCAGTGGATGCCGTGTAGTATTAGTATTAGTATTATTGGTGTTCAACTATGTGTTCAACCGTATTCTGTGTTCTGTGTTCTGTATACTTGATGTTGGGTCCTGGAACACCTGGTTAATTACCCGTCAGGTCACGCCTCTCTCTTAATGCCTTCTCCTCGTACTCGCCTCCCACTTTTCATGGCGACATCACCTATGATCTCGCCGACTGCCCATTAAGGGATTAGGTGTCAGGTCGTCAGATCATCAGGTGTCAGGTAGTCAGATCGTCAGCTAGTCAGATCATCAGGTGTCAGGTCTTGAGTATCTTGGCTCTTTATAAAGGATGTCTCTTGTAGAGACAAGACACTTGAACACAGACCTCCGTACCAGCAACTCACAAGCCTTCAAGTCACAAGACATCCAAATCCACGGCAGGAGCAACTCACCAGTCCACGAGTCACCTTACCTGTGTTACCTTTTTACCCAAGTTAATAAACCACTATCAAAGCAGAGTTATCTGTTTCTGCTCACCCTAAAAGTGACATACCAAAAGTCACTTTACAGCCGATCCTCCCATTGACGAAAGCGCACCCTCTCATGACAAAGTCAGAGAGGCTGTAGCAAAGTTGAGGGGTGGAAAGGCAGCTGGTGTTTGTAATATCAGTGCGGAGCTCCTCAAAGCTGGGGGGTGAGGCCATGATCCACGGGTTGCATGCTGTCCTGACTGCCGTGTGGCAATCAGGTACCATTCCTCCTGACTGGAAAAGGGGGCTGGTCGTCCCTATCTGGAAAGGGAAAGGCGACCATCAGGACTGCAACAATTACCGCGGTATTACACTGCTCAGCGTACCAGGCAAGGTGCTTGCCCATCTATTGCTGACACGGATTCGCAACCATCTGGTGAAGCATCAGAGACCTCAGCAGTCTGGGTTCACGCCTGGTAAGTCAACAACGGACCGTATCCTAGCGCTTCGTGTCCTGGTGGAACGCCGACGTGAGTTTCGACAGGGTATGCTTGCAGCCTATGTTGATCTCAAGAAGGCGTTTGACTCAGTGCATCGTGAGTCACTCTGGGATCTTCTGCGACTTCGAGGGATTCCTGCAAGGACTATTGGTTTGATAACTGGTCTGTATTCTGGGACTGAGAGTGCTGTGAAGTGTGGGGCAGGTGTATCCGGCTTCTTTCCTGTGAATACAGGAGTGAGGCAAGGTGCGTCCTTGCCCCATCACTTTTCAACGCTTGTATGGACTGGGTATTGGACAAGGTTGTAGATCAAAGTGATTGTGGAGCATCCGTTGGCAACACCAAGATCACTGATCTTGTTTTTGCCGATGATGCAGTAATCTTTGCTGAGTCGCTGGAGGTCCTGGTGATGGCTCTCGAGGCGCTGCACGAGGAGGCAAAGCCTTTGGGACTTGAGGTCTCCTGGCTCAAAACCAAGGTCCAGGTGTTTGGAGACTTACTAGATGAAGCTGTACAGTCTGTTCATGCGTGTGGCGAGGACATTGAGATCTTGGAAAGTTTTATATACCTTGGTAGCGCAGTCCATAATGACGGCGGGTCACGTCAAGAAGTCTTACGGCGGATTGGCATAGCTCACGGTGTTATGGACTCGCTCAGCGGGAGTATTTGGCGTTGTCGTACCTGTGCAGGAGGACAAAGATCCGGATCTTCAAATCGCTTTTGATCCCTGTCTTACTCTATGGTTGTGAGACATGGACACTAAATAGTGACTTGAAGAGACGAATCAATGCCTTTGGTAATAAGTGTCTCCGCAGAATCATGGGGTATCGCTGGGATGATTACGTGTCAAATCAGCGATTGCACCGTGAGACTGAATCGAGGCCTATTACCTGCATAGTCCGTCAGCGCCAACTTCGGCTATATGGGCATGTGGCACGCTACCCTGAAACCGATCCTTCCCATCGGGTTGTATCTGTAAGAGACAATCCGGCGTGGAGGAGGCCAAGGGGGCGCCCACAAGGCTCGTGGCTGGGGCAAGTTGATGTTTCTTGTCGAGAGCTGCTTGGTATGGGAAAGGAGCCTGCATGGGAACTCGCGCGTGGTGACCCTCGGGAGTGGCGTCGTAGGGTGGGCGAGGCGACGCGCCCCCCGGCGTATGCCCCCAATGATTGATTGATTTTAACTAACCCCTTTAAAACTTATATCAGATGGTCCCTTACTCTACGCCTCTCTAGTGAGTGTAAATTTAACCTTCAATCTCTTCTCATAACCAAAGTTACACATCCCCTGTATCATTTTGGTCATCCATCTCTGTACTGATTCTAACAAGGCTATATCCATCCTGTAATACGGAGACCAAAACTAAATCGCAAAGTCTAGGTGAGGTCTGACTAGAGGCAAATAAAGCTTTAAAATATCTTCATTACTTCTACTTTTAACACTCTTGGTAATGAATCTTAAAACCCTATTTACTCGATTTCTAGCCTCAATACATTGTTTCCTAGGACGGAGGTCTGAGCTTACCTGCACTCCCAAATCTTTACAGCGATACATTGCGTATAGTGTACCTATTACCAGGGGTTTTTTCTACCAACATTAATTACGCTACACTTGTCAATATTATATTCCATCTGCCACCTGACTACCCACTCGTTTAACTTATCTAAGTCTCCCTGGAATATGTTAATCAGAATGTGATCTAATAAACCTACCTACCTTAGTATCATCAGCAAACTTGCTGATGTCACTGCTAATCCCACTATCTAAGATTCTAAGTCGTTGATGTAAACCAAAAATATTAATGGTCTCAAAACAGACCAATGTGGAACCCCACTTGTCACATGCCCCCATTCAGATTTAGAACCATTATTTGGAACCCTTTGTTGCCTATCGCTTAGCCATGATCTAATCCAACGAAGAACCTTCCCATCTATTCCATGAGCCTTATTTAAGAGTCTCATGTGGCACCTTGTCGAATGCCTTACTAAAGTCCAGGTATACAATATCATAATCATCATCATTTTCTGCTGCCTCATAAACTTTCCTATAAAAGCTCAATACATTGGTGAGACATGACCTATCCTTTGTGAACCAATGTTGTGAATCACTTACCAAACTATGCTTTTCTAAATGCTCTCTAATATTTTTTGCAATAACAGATTCCAATAATGTAGTACCTACCACTGACGTCAGACTAACGGGTCGATAATTTGACATTAATCCTCTATCACCCTTCTTAAATGGGAACTACGTACATCTCCTTTCCTTCACATTAACGGCACCTCCCTTATATCAACCGATTTCCTAAAAATATGCACCAACGACTTGCTAACACCCTCTTTGCATTCTTTTATTACCCAGGGATAAACTTCATCTGTTCCTGGTGACTTAAACTTCTTCATTCTATCTACCCTCTTCTACCATTTTCTTAGTTATCACAATATCACAATATCTTTGAGTTTCTCATCATCCTTTCCTCTAAACATCTGTTCACTATCAGGTACGAACCATCCGCATATCCTCCTGAGTTGAAACACTTAAGATTAAGCATTTACAATATTACACATATCCCCATTAGAGCTTACAATCTGTCCCTGATCTATTTTTAACGGACCCATCGAATCCCTATTTTTTGTCTTTCTGGCCTGAAAAATCCCTTAGAGTCGGTCTTTGCCTGGCCAGCAACCTTAATCTCATAGTTCTTTCTGTTTTTGTAAACTTCTTGACTCCTAGACATCACATTATACTGCTCACTGCTCACCTGACCTGCCTAAACCTTATACATGTCCATTTTCAGTCATATGTTGTGTTTTAAACTCGCAGTCATATTTGGGATTGTTTTTCCTTGATCTTATCGCCCATAAGGAATATTCTTTTTCTGACATGTAATTATCTTCTTCACAAAGAATTTATACACCTCATCAGCACTGACCTCCCTGCCTCCACCCTCCTTCCCGGCCTCAGTCCTCACCTCACCCTCCATCCTACCCCAGTTAATCCCTTCTAGGTGTCTTTTTAATCCTGCATAATTACCCCTTCAGAAGTCAGTGTACTGTATGCAAATTATACTTCCAGAACCTTCCTCCCATTTTAAGCAAAACCTAATTTCACAATGATCACTATTACCTAACTGACCTCTAACTTCAACCACCGTAACTAATCTTCCCTATCCGTTGGTACTAAATCTGGATATTTTTCTGCCCTAGTACGTTCCTTGATTACTTGCTTTATAAAGTTATCCTGAACTAGTAAAAGAAATTCATCTGCGTCATTATTACCTACAATTAAATCCCAATCAATGTTCCTAAGATTAAAATCTCCTACCACACATAATCTATTATATCTACAAGCCTTGCTCAATTCCAGCCATATAGGAACGAATCCTCTTCACATAAATTTGGAGGCCTGTACACTATACCCATGAACATCTTATCAGTTCCTTCCCTAATTTCCACCCATATAGACTATGCTAACATCCGTTTTTTATAACGTTGTTAACACAACACTGCATTGTATCCCTGGCATATAATGCAATTCCTCCGCCTCTCCTGCCTAACCTGTCCTTGTGAAATAACTTATATCCCTTTATCTCAACTTCTGGATTAAATAATTTACCTGTCATATCTAACCATGTTTCTGTTAATGCTATTATATCAAATTTTTCTACACTATGTAGATGTTCCTCTCAATAAATCGATCTTTTTTAAAATAATCCTACAGTTTGTATAATAACCCTTTAAAGTAAACGTCCAGACCATTTCATCATTCCTGATTTAATGCAGTCAAAATATAGCCATTATCGAGTATATCAACAATATGTTATCACTTTTTGCATCAAGTCACCCGTTTTTAAATTATTCGCATTCAAAATCTGTAAATTCCCCGAGCTCTCAAAACACAACTGACGACCAACAGACGACGGACCACGGCTCGGTGACAACACAGCAGGAAGCCTCCCACCCCGGCCCAGATACAAATACACGTAGACTCAGAAAAAAATATAGTACTTGAAGAATCTTATTCACCTGTACAGTGTACACGTATATTATGTCTTCAATATCATCAACTTTTCTTACAATTTCACACCCATATTTCCCTTACTCCTTCTCAATCATCATCTCTCTGTTTAACGTCAGATTTCCCCACAATATCTTATGAGGTTAGACGGTCGATGATACGCTTCCAACTATCTCTATCCATTGGTTCAACCTTTGCAATGCCCAATGCTGCCAGAACCCAATGCCTCACCACCTTCTCTCCTCTTCACATTGCCAAACATTGTTCAATCGCCTTACTCTCAGCACTGTACTCAGTTCTTTCAATCCACATTTTCTTGCCGCTCTTCACTGGATCTCTTCACTCTTCACTTCATCTCTCCATGTGATTCCAGCCACATATCTCAACATTCTCCCATCACAATCAACCAACACAAATAACCACCCTTGACATTATCCTCCCAATTATGTCATCAATATCATGAACTTAACATACAATTTCACACCCATTTTTCCCTTAGCCCTTTGTAACAGCCTTTCATTTCACCCATGGCACCTCAGGGCAGTAGGGAGGATCCACAGTGTTCCTCAGGGCACCTCCCTCAGCCTTCTGCAGGGCCACTACCTGTACCAGCTGGCCCTGGACACCCTCACCCACCTGGACCCCGCCCTAATGCCCCGCCCTCACTCCCTATGGCACCTGGCCGCTACTATTGTGATATGTAAGTGTTTATTTGGAGGAGTTTATGTATTTACCTAGTTGTGATATACGGGAAAGGAATTACACTCGTGGGGTCCCGTTTCCTTGTCTCAATTGGTCAATCATATCTTTAAAAACATGAATACTTTTGGTATCTATAATTTCACTGCCCAGGCTATTCCACATATCAATGCACCAATAGGTAAAACTGTACTTTTTGATGTAATGCAAGGAATATGTGTGTGTGTTTGTGTGGATGCATCTATCTTTGGGGGGTAGACTTTTGCAGCGAATATAGACCTAAACCTGAATTAATACCGTATTTGGGAGACTACTTATTGACTTATGGGCCAACCAAAGACTACTGTATCCTGGACTTGCTTCTCAGTTTGGGCTATTTCCAGTAGAGGCCAATGCCGCGATTCCTGACATTTTTTAACATCACTCCCATTTCCCTTTCTATGGTTTATCAGTATAAATGATATACTGTTATCTTCGGAAATGTTTGTTCTATAATATTATCAAATAAAAAACCGTAAAACACACAATAGAAATGCCGTTATGAGACTGAAGAAATATACGTGAACTTGAACTTGAACTCTTAGCCATTTAACACTTTGCGAGACAACTTATAACATGGGCCATATCAATAGAAGCGGAATTCTATTGGCTTTCCATTGATATATTTAGTTTTTTGATTAATGAATTAGCACCATGCATAAATTAGCGTTAACTAAATAAATATCATCAATCGGGTAATTTTCCCGATTGATGATTTTATGTATTTAATTAACGCTAAATTATGCATGGTGCTAATTCATTGATCAGAAAACAAAATTTATCAATGGAAAGTAAATAAAATTCCGCATCTATTGATATGCTCTGTTATAAGTTGTCTCGCAAAATATTAATTGGCGAAGAGTTTAAGTGAATATTAAGTTCATGCATATTTTTTCAGTCTCATAATGGCATTTCTTAAGTGTTTTACTGTTTTTTATTTAATAATATCATAGAACAAACATTTACGAAGATTCCGGTATATCATTTATACTGAAAAACCATAGTCTACTGTATTCATGAACACTTTTTTTGCCTTGCCGATCAGCCTCCACTGGTCATGGGTGTGTTGGCGCGGAGCCCCAGAAACAAGTCCAGTATACACTAGTCTTTGGGCCAACATCATATATTTATATTTACATATATATTCCTCTGTCTTTGATATATTTTGCTGTGTGTGAACATGACAACGACCAAAACGTTTTGTTCATGAGAGAAACAATGATAATGAAATCTATCACATTCTATTTATCTTTATGTTTATGAGGATGTTTTGTTGAGCTAATAGAGAGTAACGTGCTGTATATTGCTGCTGGACTTTCTGTGTCACCTATATTATACGGGGAAAAGTTAAATGTATAACTAAAACACCTTATTTTTTTGTGAAATGTTACAATGTATAAAAATAGGTATGCTCTGGATATCAATAACTATTCCTATTTTATGTTACCATCTATTTATACCGCCTATGTCAGTAAGCCTATTACATCTGGTAAGTCAACAACGGACCGTATCCTAACGCTTCGTGTCCTGGTGGAACGCCGACATGAGTTTCGACAGGGGATGCTTGCAGCCTATGTTGATCTGAAGAAGACGTTTGACTCAGTGCATCGTGAGTCACTCTGAGACCTTCTGCGACTTCGCGTGATTCCTGCAAGGACTATTAGTTTTTGATAACTGGTCACTCTGACTGAGAGTGCTGTGAAGTGTGGGGAAGGTGTATCCAGCTTCTTTCCTGTGAATACAGCCAGGATTGAGGAAGGTACGTCTTGCCCCATCACTTTTCAACACTTGTATGGACTGGTTTGGGCAAAGTTGTAGATCAAAGTGATTGTGGAGGCATCCCTCGCACACCAAGATCACTGATCTTGTTTTTGCTGATGATGCAGTAATCATTGCCGAGTCGCTGGAGGTCCTGGTGATGGCTCTTGAGGCACTGCACGAGGCAAAGCCTTTGGGACTTGAGGTCTCCTGGCTTAAGACCAAGGTCCAGGTGTTTGGAGGCTTACTAGATGAAACAGTACAGTCTGTCCATGCGTGTGGCGAGGACATTGAGATTTTGGAAAGTTTTGCATACTTTGGTTGCGCAGTCCATAATGACGGCGGGTCACGTCAAGAAGTCTTGCGGAGGATAGGCATAGCCCACGGTGTTATAGACTCGCTCAGCAGGAGTATTTGGCGTTGTCGGTACCTGTGCAGGAGGACAAAGATCTGGCTCTTCAAGTCGCTTGTGATCCCTGTTTTACTCTATGGTTGTGAGACATGGACACTAAATAGCGACTTGAAGAGGCGAATCGATGCCTTTGGTAATAAGTGTCTGAGAAGAATCATGAGGTATCGCTGGGATGATTACGTGTCAAACCAGCGATTTCACCGTGAGACTGAATCGAAGCCTATTACCTGCATAGTCCGTCAGCGCCAACTTCGGCTATATGGGCATGTGGCACGCTACTCTGAAATCGATCTTTCCCATCGGGTTGTATCTGTAAGAGACAATCCGGCGTGAAGGAGGCCAAGGGGGCGCCCACAAGGCTCGTGGCTGGGTCAAGTTGATGTTTCTTGTCGAGAGCTGCTTGGTATGGGAAAGGAGCCTGCATGGGGACTCGCGCGTGGTGACCCTCGGGAGTGGCGTCGTAGGGTGGGCGAGGCGACGCGCCCCCCGGCGTATGCCCCCAATGATTGATTGATTGATATATTTATAGGAGATGGAATTAAACTAACTGACCCAGCAATAATTAAATCACTGGTCAACACGATATTTCTGGCAAAAGGTTTTAAAACAAATTCTAACTGAATTTGGGCTGCTGATTACGAATATGAACTCAATTTTTGTCTATCACATTAGGATTTCGCGATATAGCATTTTTCAATTTTTGATGAAAATGACTCATCAGCCTATATATCGAAGGTTTCAAGATAAAAACACGTGATTTTTAGTATACATTTTGTATATTCTTATCAGGAATTACAAAGATTACGATCCATGCAAGTAAATCAAATATAGTGACGATTTAAATAGAATATAATACAAAGGTTA
>JACEEZ010020919.1:0-20947 GCA_016584305.1 Chionoecetes opilio
AAGGCTAAAAATTTTGCATAGTAAGGGAAAAAATATTAAATATAAATTCGGGGGGGCCATCCTGCAATATTTATGCCCGTTTTGATTACCCTGTCTTTCCCCTTTACATTTTAACTAGTATAATTTTTCATTACATTCATTAAACTGTAAATATTGTATCGAGGTACTGTTCATATCTTTCTTTCCCTACAAATTTTTTTTTTTTTTTTAATGACTTTTGAAAATTTACAAATTTTTTTCCCCCCCCCTCAAAAACACCAAATTTTATTTTTCTAAAAACCTCTTTGTAAAATGGGGGTGCGTCTAGGGGGGTGCGTCTTATGCGTCGGAAAAATATGGATATAAGACGGGGGACAAAATCAACCCGGGAAATTTTCGAAATCCGGCAGTCCTAAGGTCCCGTGGTTGGGGGATTGTGATGGTCAACCTGTATTTTATTTATATTAATATATATATATTATAAAAATTTATATATATATATATATAATATATATATATTATAAAATATATATATATATATATATATATATAATATTACAGTAACCCTCGCATTATTCGGACTTCGCTTTTCGGACCTCGTCCCCCCCTTTTTTATTTCTAACTTTTTTTTTTTTTTTTTTTTTTTTTTTTTTTTTTTTTTTTTTTTTTTTTTGTGGGGGTGGGTTTTCACGATGTAGTCAGTGATTTTGAGGCCCAGGCCCCCCGGCAAGCTTTTTATCCATCCTGAGCATATACTTTTATACTGTGATTGTGGTTTCTTTGTTTTCCCCAAATTTTTGTTTTTGGCGAGTGATCTGAGGCCTTTGAGCCTTGGACCCAGATCCAGCAACTGAGGTGGTATCCCACACCCCCACTCTCCCCCGCCTAATACCTGCCCTTCTACCGTTCCACAACCTCCCTCGTTAGGTAGTTAACAGGTAGGAAGGCCCTAAGGGTTTTGGACGGTAATGACGTCATCAAACTTGTCATATCCCCCCAAATTTACAAATTTTTTTCAAAAACTTCCGCCAATCAAAATCAAAAAGACCTTTGACACGGCCTTTAAAGGCATGTCACACGGACACTTTTTCGTTAGTGTTAGGGGGTGGCTGTGGCAAGAATGTTTTTCCCGTCAGCTGGCTACCCCCTCACCTCAACCACCTTTTTAAATAACCCTTATTTAAGGTGACACCGCAATACTACCTGACCTAAATAATGACACGTGTATATACAGCTCACCATAAATCACTACGTGTATATTACTAGTTACTGACGTACCCTGCCCCGCTGCTGGCGGCGACCTCTCTTCCCCGCCTGGCAATCCTCCTACCTCTGCAGGACACACACTGTCATCCGCCTCACTGTGCCTTCCTGAAGAAGACGGTCTAGCTACCACGCCTGTGAAGCATCATACGGATATCATCTCAGAGGATCATAGGGCTCCTCAAAAGGGTCCATCGCAGCCGCTACAGACAACACCACGAAGGAGGCGGATATCTCCGCCATCAGGATACTGCTGCTCAGCTGCCGTGCTGGCCAGACGTAGGACTGATGTACTGTGAGCACTAGTCCCTGTACTACAGTACTGGAATTGTGGTATTTTTTCTGGAGAATTTATTTATTTTACATGATTTCCTTATGTGTATTGATATTTGCTTACTATAAATTTTCTATGTCTTAAAAAAAAAAAACAAAAAAAATATTATTTATTATTTTATCCCTGCATTATTCGTATCCTTTGCATTACTCGGACCACTCCTTGCCCAATTAGTCCGAATACAGAGATGGTTTTACTGTATACTAACAACCTCGATTTCCACCGGACTTCGGTTTCCCGAATCGATTTGGCCGGACAAATCCGAGGTTCCGAGGCTGATGTATGTCAGTCTTGGGCAAAATTTTTTTTTTTTTTTTTTTTTTTTTACGTGAAATGCCTGGTACTGTTCGTAAATTGACCCCAGTTGTCCACGGTCGCGAGCGCCTCCCGCCAGGTGGCTGCCTCCTCACGGTCGTATTGTTTACATTTGGGCACAACAACCTTCACAGTTTTCACCTGCACCACGCCTCCCGTCAGTCGTCTGACGCATCCCACTAGCCCATTTCTTGGTTCAAGTATAAACATTTCTGAGACTATGAACACTTATGCTGCCTCCCGCCGCGGTGGTACATGCTCGCATCGGTCCGTATTGTTTACATTTGGGCGCAACAACACTCACGGTTTCCCCTTCAACCGCCTCCGTTTAGTCCCTGACCTCCCACTGCCACTGGTGCAGAACGTCTCCTTGAGACTATTGAACTCTTTTTTTGGCTGCCTCCCGCCAGGTGGCTGCATGCTCAGCGACGTAAAAGTCCGCGGCGGGTAGTTGATATTGTCGTTTGGCCGGACGGGTAGAATACTAGAGTAGGATAAACGTCCGGGGGTGGTCGTAATAGGCATCTGGAATATCTATATATTATATATATATATTATATCTATATATATATATATATATATATATATATATATATATATGATATTATATATATAATATATTATAATCTATAGATATATTATATATATATATATAATACTATCGTATATATATATAATAGTAATTTTTTTTTTTTTTTTTTTTTTAAAAACTTGCGATTCCCGACCTTTTGCGGTTCCCCCCGACCATGCTCCCCCCTATTATTCCGGGAAATCGAGGTTGTGTATATAAATAAATATATATATATTATGTTGATTTTTCCTTTTTGATTACATCATATGTTCAGGGTGACAGATGATACTCGTCCATACTTGGGGTTGTTTATGCGCAACGGTTCGCCAAAGGCACTTGGCATTACAGGTAAAAAAAATAGACTTCAAAATTTAATATATTGTAATGCTAAAAAGCGAACATCTAAAAAATTAATTCTAAGAAACAGATAAATTATTCCTATATTATCTAAAATTACTAAGCTCATAATAAAATATCATTTGTACTTAACAGGACCTGGTGTGTATGCTGGTCTGAGTTGGGTAGAGACTGAATGAACACTAGTTTTGTGGGTGACATTCAGCTTGTGTGGGGCCGATCGAACCGAGAGTCGGGCAATCTGAAACAGTGTGTATTCTTTGAGATATATGTATTTGGTGTGAAATGACTTTGGTTAGTAAGACAGGGGCAGAAATGCTTGATGTGTATAGCTTCTAATATTTAGTGTCACTAGGGTATTGTGCCTTGGATAGGATTACCTAAAGTCATTCATGAAAAATGGTGATCTAAATCATGTGAGTGTGAGCGGATTGCAGATTGCGAGGTGAGAAATGGGTCGACCAGTACGTAGCAGGAAACACCTTTATGCTCAGAACGCCTAAGTGTTAGATTCCCTTAGATTCCCTGGTCTAGTTTTAACGCTAGATACATCGGCGAGACCGACAGGAATCTAACCCTTAGGGGGGCTTTCTGAGCATAAAGGTGGTCTGCACGTACTGGTCGACCCATTTCTTCACCTGGCGCATCTGCATCCGCTCACACTCACATGATTTAGATCCCCCTATTTTCTATAATGACTTTAGTATCCTATCCAAGGCACACTCCACTAGTAAAAACTAAATTAATTAGAAGCTATACACATCAACATTTACCCCTGATCTTAATAACCACGTCATTTTCACACCCACCTCCTTACTCAAATGACTAACCACTGTTTCGATTGCCCGACTCTTTGGTTTCGATCAGCCCACACAAGCTGAAATGTCACCACAAAACTAGTGTTCATTCAGTCCTCTACAACTCGAGACGCATACCACCAAGGTCCGTTAGTATAAATTATATTTTTATTTATTAGTTAGTGAAATTTTAGATAATATAGGAATATTTATATTGTTTCTTAGAATTAATTTTTTAGATGGTTCAGCTTTTCAGGCATTACAATATTTTCATTTTTAACTATTTTAGGCCTGATGATGCACAATTGCCTTGGCGAAACGTTGGCGGCATAAACCAACCCAAGTATGACGGTGTCTCTGTCATCCCCTGCAACATCATTTATACTATATATACTATACTTATTATATATATATATATATATATATATTTAATATTAATATATATATATATATATAATATCTATCTCTATATATTATATCCCATGGGCCGGTAAATACCGGGGCCCCTCACCCCTGTGCCGTGCATTTGAAGGACCACCAATAAATGTTGCCAATCCACACTCTATGGTTAGATTTGGTATAAGTTCGATGACATGTGGCAATCCCTGTAGGCTCTAGTGTACCCCTGTAGGTGATACGTGAGTCGTAGCTCATCGGTTTTCAGAGTGGGAGGACGTTTGTTCCGCTGATGAATCACAAGCTCGGGCTATTTTCTCACACCCCCTTGTTGCCCAGCTGCGTCCTATAACCAGTGACCAACATGGTGCCCTACCCAACTTATTGATGTGAGAAAGGCTCATATACTTGCCTTACGGTGAGGAAAATGTGCGCTGTCAGTGGATAAAATGCGTCGTACAGGAATTTCTTGGCAGGTCCACCATTCTGCGGCTGTGTAAGGAGCAAGACCTTCACCAACATTTTGTTCCTCAGTATAAGAAACGACCTGGCGTACGAGCAAACAGTGTCCACACAAAGGGGCCTTACAGACAAACTCCTAAAGCTTGTAGTGACTCGGAATCCAAGATTACTGCAAAAAGAACTAAGATCCATGTACCCATAAGCTGCTAAAAGGACGTCGCCATCCGCAAGGTACAGCACTGCCGTCAAACACCATCTGACCTTCGAAGTCAGGGTAGCCTCCGCCTAAAACCGTTACCACCACCACTGACAAATGCGCCGCAAAAGACTCCATTTGCAAAACAACATAACTGTAGTGTAGAACAGTGGAAAGGAGTATTATGTTTCGATGATAGCAACTTCGTGTAAGTTACTTCCCACCGCCTTTCGTGTGCGCGGCCGCTGAGCGAACAGATACGACCCCAGACACACATATCGATCTACTGCTACTTACTCCTTAGTCACTTCCAGGGGGTGACTAGAGACTAACGGGATGTCACATGTCATTGAATATACCAAATCTAACCATGAGGGTGTTTTTTGTACAACATTTATTGGGGCCCTTCAAATGCGCTGCCCCATGGGTGATGGGCCCCACGTACATTTACGGCGCCCCTGTATATAGATATATATATATAATATATATATATATATATATATAGTTATATTATATATATAAGAGTATATATATATTATATATATAATATATATATATATATATTTAGTTTTTTGTCCGTATCGTGTTGTGGGTGGTAAATGATAAAGAACACAAGGTATGCTGTCCCCCACCGCCTAATTTATGGCTTTGGCGACCAAGATTTTTAACAACCTTTACGTGATTCAATTTTTTTAAGGCGTGACTTGGGTTCTCTATTGACTCCTTGACTTGCAAAAGGTACCACTACGGGAAAATTATTTTGTGGACTGGTTATCAGGTTCTGAAAGTTTGGACATTTTATTTATTAATGGGTAATATATATCAGGGAGGTCCCGAAGATACGAGTCAGTTATGTTCCACCTGGCATACTCGTAAAGCGAAATCTCGTATAGTGAAATACTAACTAATGGTAAATATGGTTTGTTCCAGACCCCATCAAAGACATGTTTTTTCAAGCTAAAATAAACTAACCAGACACTAACAAACACACAGCGTCTAAATTACCCACACTGTACTACTCTTCTGTAGAAAAAGCAGTTCTAAAGAGAAAATAGCACACAAAATACATAACTGCAAATTAATTAACCAATACAAGCAAAAAGCGTTGTATCTAGAGGGACGGCCAGTGATGACAAGAGAAGTGTAGGTGTTAGTGGTCCCAAGGTTGTGCGTCCACTGCCTAATACACCCTAAAGGTCAGGCCACTCCATATGCTTAATTTCCCTTCAGGTCATGCCTTGCTTTGGATGACCTGACTGGGGTCAACCAAATCCCCCTTTGTCCCCCCGGGAGTCCCTTATTCAGCATTTTTACCTACCTACCACGACTCAGATGCACCACATCACTCCTCTCCCTCTCCCTGTGTTTCCTCATGACTCATTCGCTGTACTTACCTACCCTTTCCCGCCGTAATAGAACTTGTGTGTTACACGTGAAACGTGTTAGGTAGGTAAGGGACAAGGGAAGGGTAACGCAAGACCCTTCCACTGCCCACACACTCGTCTCTTCTGCACATCTGACTCATTGTACATCATCATACAGCGATGCAGATGCATGTGCTCCAGATGCTACGTGGGTAGGGCATGATTTTGAACTTGGAACCTTTACTCGGGGGGGGGGGACCCCAATTTGAATGTCGTAGCATTGGATTTTCGATCTCGTCATATTGAAAATAAGACCTATTTACTCAGCTCGTATCATTAATTTCTTGTATTACCGATGCTCGTATACTGGACCTCCCTGTATATACCGTATTTTGCCAGGCGCATAGGACGCAGTTTTTTTTCCCTTAAAAAGGGCACGGCAAAGTTCACCCTGCATCTAATTGCATCCATATTAGCGCATGAGAAGGTGCGGGCATAGAATGCAGAACGCCGGTGGTGTATTACTCAAGGGGTATGGAGTGATCATTTTGAGCAGTAGTCCACTGAGCCCAAGTTTTCCTGTGTTTCAACAGTATGCATAATACCTAAGAAAGTTGGCAGTTTAGAGAAAATAAAGCTGGGGGCAACAGAGAGCAGATTGTTGCTGCCAAGATGGACGTGTCAGATGAAATCTCATCACCCCGCCGCTGCTGCTCTCCATTGTAAAACATCTGATATCTCAGGTCTGCCCGCTTCACCTGGGTACTTCACTCGGCGACGCCCGCCGCGCACCCCCTGGGTCATTACCGCTCATACTTCCTCCCTGCAACCCAGGAAAAACATACATCCCGAGATTAGATGTCCGCCTTAACCCAGCATTCGACTCGGGCCCACAAGTTGAACACAACGTTTGGAGGGAGATGATAGAAGGGAGGCAAGAAATGGTGATGGAATTTTTGCTGGAAGATATGTTGATAAATGGAATAGTGAAACAAGATGCGTGTTAAATTTTATTGTGAAGGAGTGTGATTCGGTGAGGGAGGTGGTGGTATCGTTGGGGTCTGTCTATTCACACAAGGATGGGAGAAAGGCGATCCGTGGCTTTGTATGTTTATTTTGACAGCGAGTCATTGTCACAAACGTTGGGGAGCAAGAGGGGCGTGGCGTTTGTGTCTCTGTGTGTCCTGTGCCTGACTGAATTACCGGCTAGGTGTTGCAAGGTTGTGTCTGCGATGCAAAGTCAGGTCAGCATCAGGTCCACCCTCGGATTTGCCTCTAATCCTGGTCCCGGACAAGGTGGGGTGGCCTAAGCCGATGCAGGTGTGGTATGTGCGTGTGTGTGTGTATCGACACGCTACAGTGTAAGCAAGGTGTGATTAGGAGACAGCATAGGCCTTTGTAGCACCTCGACCCCTCAATCCTCCCTCCTGTACCTCTACGGGATAAGAGAACTGTATGAAGAGTGCTAGTAAAAGGCTGCAAACGGTAAACTGTCAGACGGGGACAAAAAGTCTTCCCAGCACGGTACACCAAGACCAGATCCATTCACGAGTGCCACACGCGTGACCGCCTCAAGGCCGAATCACACCATTTACCATCCATAGTGACAAACGCACCTGTCTCATCTCATCTCCGTTAGAATTTTTTACACATCAAACAAATAGACGGTGTTACACTAAACGGTGCGCCGCCGTCACTCGGCTCCAATACATTCACCGTCCTGTCATGTACTGTTTCTGGGAGAATATTTTAATGTAATGAGACTGTGTCCGTGCTGATAATTTGTCGTTGTCCCCTCAAGGCTTGTATGTACCCAACAGTGTCTTTTGAGTTAAACTCTCTTCTTCATCCACGCAGAAGATGCTCTTAATGCAAATTATAATTTCTTCAAACCATATGCCTCTGAGGCACCATGTCTGCTAAGAAGGGTGAGCAGTAACTGCCAAAAATGACGGAACTGCTTGTGACGAATAGTGTGACTACAAGGCACACGTCTGACGGAACGCGCCGTGAGTTTCCGAGTGTTGATCTGCCTCACCTGTACCTTCCTGAGAAGAACTAATCAACCCTCGCAACTGTGATAGATTCATTAGTTGTTAAACCAGGGCAAATATCGTCGATCCCAACAACGTGCCCTTCAACAATCACAACAAGGTAGAGAATGGTTACCTTACAGTGTTACTAAATATCTTCGTAATTTTTTTACTTGTGCCCCTCCGATTTCGAGGCCGATAACGTTAAGTCCATCCTGAATAGTTTTTGGAGTTGTGTGTTGAATTAATCTGGCTCTCGTTTGTGTCAGAATCAATGTTTGTTTACATGTGTGTGTTGTGGGGGGGGTGGGCACACTGGCCCCTCCAGGTCCGCCCCGCAAACATTGTTCCTGCTTCACACTGCAATATTATGGTTTTTCTCGTTTTTTCTCTATATCAATCTGTTACTAAAAAAAACCCAAACCCCACCCTCTAACCTAACTAATCTGATTTAATCCTAACTGGGGACTTTCTGCTTGAAATAACGTAAGATTTCACTGGTCTACAAAAAAAAATCGAAGATATGGGTTCTGGACTAAATGACGCTGATTATAGGTAAATCCAACCCTGCTGACTCCAATCTGCATGTTCAATTACTCTATCACGTCCAGTTTTTTGAGAACCAGACGCATTTATGAAAAGATATTGTAAAATCAGCAGAAATAGGTTTCATCACGGCAATGTTTTCAATTTTATACTCTTAATCTTTTCTTTTCTCAATCCTTTATTTAGGGTCAAGTGCATTGTTTTTTTGAGTCAGATGCTGGTTTGTGCAGTGACAGGGGAAGGGTGTGCGCGCTGCGTATTGGCGAGGGGTTAGCAGTCGTGTAGTACATTTTTTACCTACTGATCGTACAGCTATTGACATATGTTTTTAAACAGTTTCTTTCTTATAGCAAGAATGATTGTTTGTGGATTTAGTGGAAGGGTCCCTAATTTTTAGTTGGTCCTACCGGTATGATAGTCCCGTGTAACCGGGCTGTGGATGGAGCAGCCCGTAACTGTGGTTGAATGGAAATCGGACAGTTTTTGTTATATATGTGGAATTTTTGACCCTGACAGTCTGAAGAAACCTCTTACAAAGAGATGTTAAAGCAGCTTATCTGCCCATTACTTCAGTGCCGTATAGGTGGATCAAGATAATCAGTGGGCCCCTCAACGTAGCATGCAACCTCCTGTTGGACACCACTTGAATGAATGTTTGTCGTGGCAACGGCCATCAGGCATGGCATTCGGCATCCCATGTTTGGGCGTGAACAAATGATCACAGTACTGAATGCTACTTCTGGCCTCACTAACATCAAAGGATATTCAGTAAAAACGCGAGCTCAAAATCAGTACCTGAACTACCTTCTGCCATCAGGCCTGTGCCACATGGTCCTGTCTCCCAGTTCCATATGTTCCAATTGCAAGCTGCTATAAGTGAAATCGATTCGAAGAGGAGGATAATCCCATGGATACAGACTTTCAAGAATGCAGACACAGAGTGAGCAAATTCACAGTCGAAATGCTACATGACTTGCTAGGGACCTAGATCTTACCCAAGGAGAAAAGTGAAGTCCTTGGATCTCGGGGGGGGTCTCCAAGGAATGGAATTTGCTCAAGAAGGAGTTCTCATCACCACGTTTCGTCCGTAGACATAAAGACCGTTCAAGCTTCTTCACTATTGTGAACACAAGCTCTGTTACTGCTTTGATGTTGACACACTTCATGAACAACGTTTGTGAGTCCACTCACACTTATGAATAAAGTGAGGTGGCGGCTGTTCATAGATTCAGGAAAAAACACGCTAAAGGCCATTCTTCTGCATAAAGGAAATCATCTTCAGAGTGGTCCAATAGTGCCTGGCCATGAAATGAGTGAAACTGTAATGACTATGAGACCTTTGTTTTATCTGCCTTGTTAAATATGAGACATCAGTGGAATCTGTGTGGGGACCTGAATGTAATCTCCTTGCTTCTTAGGACTCCAGTTAGTTACACTACTCGACATGTTTTTCTTGTTTGTGGACTCTAGCGAGCGGACAGAAACCAATTAACAAACAAAAGGAAATGTCCAGCACGACCGACAGACTCACCTGGGCAGGTTCAACTGTAGTACAATACCTCTGTTGACAGTGAAGAGTTTGTTCTTACCTCATTTTGCATCTGAAACTTGGTTTATGTCAAAATTTTTTGTGCAAGGCCCATGGAATCAAAATGGTGCTGGCTTTTCCAGTATTTGTTACAAAGTTTGAACACACTTTATCTGAAGCAAAGTAAAGGCGGTGTTTTTCAATTGCCCTCAATTCGTCAACTACTCAATGATTATGACTTTGTAAAGAGCCTACCTGCTGCCCTGGGAAAATCTGGCTTGGAAGACTTTTGTGGCTGTTATAAAGAACTACCTAGGTAATGTTCGGCATCTGATTTATGAGACACTTGTAAATGACATAGTTTGAGAGTTACCATGCGCTTGGGCTTCGGATGGCACTCAAAATCCACTTTTTCCATTCACAATCTTGATTTCTTCCCGACGAATCTGGCGCGGTCAGTGATGACAGGGGGAACGTTTTCCACCAGGAACATTGCCACCATAGAAACCCGATAACCCAAGGACGATTCAGTCCCAACATGGATAGGGGACTATTGCTAGACGATACAACGTGAAAGTAGCTTGCTCCTACCGACGCAAGAGCAAACTAACAGAAACACTCTGATTGTACTATGGAGCAGGGTGAGTACTTTTATGTGTAGGTATAGTTTTTGATCATATGCGTTATTTATCCAATTTGAGATCTTGACTTTTCTTCTGAATAACCAGTCTAGATCTTACTGATTCTTCGAACTAGCGCATCTTGCTCTCAAAAAAAAATCTCGAAGTTGTGTTCCAAAATACAGATATATAGATATATATATAGTATATTAGTATATATATATATATATATCATATATATATATATATAATATATAATATATATATAATATATAACGTCAAAATTTACTGTGATTTTGGCATATTTCGGATATTTCCAAGATGTGGCCACATTTCGGGATATATTTTGAACTAATTTTAGTATCAATTTTTTGCCAGATATGTACATATAGGTCCTAATAAAGCGCAGGCCCCCACCAGAATTTATTACGAGTACTAATAGATTAACTTAGAGGGGGATTTGTTCGATTAATTATATAATTATATATACGTTATTAATTAATAATATCTATTACATTTTAAAAATGCCGATATTTCAAAAACTTATGTGCTAGAGAAAAAGAGCAATGCATTTTTTAAATCAGCAGCGCAAATGCTTTCCAACCCACACACAATGATCTCAGAACCAATTTTGGTTGTCGATCCAGGTGTTTTCGTACTTACGTTTTAATGCCATTAATTTATTCAATTGCGCCAATGGGAACTGGGCTCACAAATACTCAGAATGAGAAACTACACGATGGTGTAAGGTAGAGTCCTGAGGACTTTTGAAACAGCCCAACTACCAAAATAATACTCAATTCTATACTGCAACAACATTTTTCCACAAAGTCTAAACACATAGCAGAAAGCAACAAAGGTCATACTACAACTTTAAATCTAAGCTATATGTCATATGAAAGCAAAAATATGAGAATTATAATTCGTGGGCATCCTGCAATCTATTATGACCGATTTTGGTTACCCTGTCATTAACCTTTACATTTTTAAATAGTGATAATTTTTCATTCAACATTCACTGCACTGTGAATATTGTATTTTAGGTAGCATTGCTCATAATCATTTGCTTTCTCCCGTGCCAATCCTTTTTTTTTTTTTTTGAATAACTTTTGATAAATTTATGAAGAAAAAAAATCTCCTCAAAACACCAATATGTTTTTGTTTTCTCAAAACCTCCTATGTAAAAATAGTGGGATGCTGTCTTTATGCGCCAGTGCAGTCTTATGCGCCGGCAAATGCGGTATAATATATAGATAATATATATATATATTATATATATATACAGGAAAACCTCGTTTATATTTATTATTTCCGGCACCCTCAGGGGGGGGGGTCGCATCACGGAATAACTCATTTTGCCGTATGTTTTGAAGAGTTAATCTTATGAATGCCCAAAATCCCTTTTTTTTTTTTTTTTTTTTTTTTTTTTTTTTTTTTTTTTTTTTTTTTTTTTTTTTTTTTTTTTTTTTTTTTTTTTTTTTTTTTAATATATATACATCACAAGGAACTGGCCAAGGGCAACAACAAAAATGGTAACACAAAGCCCGCTTAGGTTGCCAGTCCCCTATAAAGAAGACAGTAAGAGATAAAATAAAAAGAGGGGTGACCCAATTTTGTTGGGTGAGGTGTCTTGTTACTCTTCTTTTAAAAGATGAAGTCAAGGAAAGTGTAACAATAGAACCGAAGAGAGTTCCAGAGTTTTCCAGTGAAAGGGATGAAAGGGTTGTCACCCCTGCGTGACCCCGCCAAATTTGCACTAAATTTCTTCTTTCTGCCGATTTCTCAGTTTTTGAAATATTAACCTAATGAATGCTGGGTTATCCTGCTGAGTGCCCAAACACTCCTCTCAGGATGGACAGCTAGTCCATCGTTTCGCACGCCCAGCAGCACGACACTCTCCTCTCTTTTTTTCACAGGATCGTCTCTGACAGCTCAAGCTAGTCCGTGGTTCCTCCTCTGGAGGCCCGGAGACAAAAAAAAAAAAGATAACAAAAAAAAAAATAAAAACAACAAAAAAAAAAATGCCCTGGTCGATAGTGCCGTTGTTTTTTTAAATGCCGGTTTACATATGAGTTGATCCTGGGAATAATATATATATATATATATTATCTATGTTAAGTTTTACGCATGTAGTGGTGGTGTGGAGGCATGTGGTGGTGGAGTAGTGGTGGTGGTGGAGGCGGGTTGGTGGTTGTGTTGGTGTTGTGTGTCTGTGGTGTGATCCTGGGAGTTGGGGCAGCGCTGCTGGAGGTGCCGGGTGGGGGCAACCTTGGGACGCGGGTGGGTGGCTTTACTCGGGATGGGATGCTGGGGTGGGCCGAGAAGGCCGTACGCGGATGTGCCTCCTTCCTGCTACCGCGTTGAGGAGTGAGGATTCGGGGGTCTGGCGTTTTTGAGGACAGACGCGCGCCCGCTGCCAGGGATAGGCAGATCGCGTAGGGCTGGGATTGTGGGGACTGTCCTGGGAGATGAGTTGCCCCCCTGGGTGGCCTGTGGTGTGCCTGTGGTGTGCCTGTGTGGTACTCCTGGTGTTTGTGACTGTTGAGCTTCCCTGCGACTGCCGACGGAATAGGCCGGGGGGTTGTTGACGTATTTTTTGTTACTCTGTCAATGTATCAGTACTTTATTCAGTAAACCAAGAAAGGATTCAAACGTGTTTCCTTCCTTCGCCTGTGAATGTTGATTAAAGATAGTGGACTAATATACAACTTCACTTCACACTACATACGCGAACTCTTTATAGCTGTTTAAGTACGTCAACAGCATCATGTAACGCACTGTAGAGCCTCACAGAGACACCTGGGTGTGTGGTGGAGGTCGGGGGAGGGCGTAACATATATATACAGTGAGGCTCGCCTTAAATCACTGGGGCCCTCTCACCCATGCGTAGCGCGATTTGAAGGGCCCCAATAAATGTTGCCGACACCACCCTCTGATGTTGCTTTGGTTATATTCGATGACATGTGGCACCCCTGTGATCCCCCCCCCCCCCCTCTAGTCTACCCCCTGGAAGTGATACGTGAGGTCATAGCAGTAAAGCGTTTATTGTGGTGTCTGGGGTCGTATCTGTTTCGCATCAGCGGCCGCCGCTCACTAAGTCGGGGGGAAGTAACTACACGAAAGTTACTCTTATCGAACCATAATACTCCTTTCCACTGTTCTGCACTCCAGTTTTTTATGTTGTTTTGCAATGTGAGTCGTTTGCGCCATTTTGTCAGTCAGTAACGGTTTTAGGGCGGCTACCCTGCTTTGAAGGTCAAGATGGTGTTTGAGGCAGTGCTGTCCCTTTTTCGGATGGCGAGGGTCTTTTAGCAGCTCGGGGTACCATGGTTTTTTAGTTCTTTTGCAGTTAATCTTGGAAATTCCGAGTCACTACAAGCTTTAGGAGTTTGTCGGGTAAGCTGTGCGTTTTTCTCTTACGCCCAGGGCGTTTTCTTATACTGACCTCTGTCACAAAAAACCTGCTGTCTAGGTACCTAACCTGACACAAACCAGAAACCAGGTTGTCCCCCCAAAGAAGATTTTTCCTTCCCGGGGAGGGATGTATCGTCTACCTTTTCACCCTTTAACCTCCTTTTATTCCTCTTGCAGCCCCGAGAGTACCTGAAATGATTCGTGCACACAACATGGTCATTGTTTACCTTTCTTTTCCTTCGGGCGCCCAAACCCCCATGCTCAACCACCTTCCATCTTTTCATTTTCCCCGGTGACTTACTAGGAATGCCTCCCTTAGGGAGTTAGCCCCAGGCATGCTACCCTCTGGTACCCCTCCAGGGACATCTCTCACATGGTGCCCTCCACTCAACTCCACCTGGAAACCTCCACCTCCACATTAAAGATCGTATCTCTATCTCCTGCCTTTTCCACAACACTTTTCAATTCGTTCACCCTTTACTTACAAAGCACCTTTTCAGGTCTTCAATCGCCTCGAGAATAGACTTAAGTGCCTCACCACAACCTTCTTACCCCCTCTCCCTGACCCTTATCTCTCCTTCTAACACACCTCGTAATCACCCAACTCCTTCACTCCACCCTCTCCTCCACTCACAACACCATCGCCTTTCCCCCAACAACCCCGACGCTAAGCTCCTCTGCAGCTTTCATGCTAATCCTCCCTGACCTGACTCCTACACACAACACACACTAGGAAGGGCAAAGGAACACATCTTGTCTCCTTCCCCGCCAGAGAACGACTGAACTGTAAATACGAGGTTAGTTACATCATATAATGGGCTGAATTGAATAGCTACCTAAGCTAACCTCCTACAACATTCGTCTTGGAAGATGCATGAGTATTTTTTAGGGAAAAAGTGTGCTTTATAACGTAAAATACGGTATATATAGTAAACCTTCTCTAATTCGAACCCGTAGAATTTGAACTTAGGATAATTTGACCTGTTTCAGGCCTAATTCGAATTTTCAATAACTGCATAATCCGAACTGAAGTTCGAATTGTCCCCACATTCTTCGAATTGGAGTTTTCTGCAGCATCTTCCACCTCTTCTGTGGCCATCTGCTTCGTCAGCCAGCCTCCACATCGCCTACAACACATTAAGCACCTCAAGCACTGAAGATCTTACTTACATATCCCCAGTGACACCACTGTTGCATTCATGTAGCGGTCAACAACCCACCCACCCCACTCTTTCGCCTCTCCCTATGGAACGTTTCACAATACATATTGCTACCAAGATAGCAGCTGCCGAAATTGAACTCTGTGGCTATTTTTATTGTTGCAGATAACTTTTTGATGACCTTGTATATGATGCAGCCGAGGTTTATAACAGCAGGAAATGAAGTATAAGGGAGGCAAGAAGAGGAGAGTCTATATTGCCCTTTGTTTACATACTCTTATTGTGATCACTCAGTAGCGACCAGGGCTGTAGTGCGGGGGCTTGCGCTAGTCATACTCTATGCTGACATCACCGTGCGCCTCCGTGTGGACCTGTTAATGTTGCATTAATATTAACACAGCCCTTGGCTGAAGATGGCTATCTGTGACACCTGAGTGTTCAGTGTACAGTAGTACCTGCATTTCAAGGCTTCAGTATTAGCTATGTTTTGGTGAGAACAAGTACAGCTAGTATCAATTATCCGACCTTGGGGGGACCGAAGGTAGGTCGGATAATTGGAATAGTCGGATGTTCGGATATCACAGTAACCATAAACGTAAGGACAAAATGGTATAGAACATAAAAGATGCAGCTCTTGAAGGCCGATCCAGTGGTATAACGCGAAAGTAAAATTCATGCATAAATAAAGCCACAAATCAATGTTTTCTAAAAACTAAAAAAAACTAAGTAAAATAAATGGCCAAAACAAGACACAATGTGTGGTGAAAAAAGTCGGTTGTTTGGACAAGTCGGATGTTTGGAGGTCGGATGTTGGGAATTTGGCTGTACCTACAATCTGTGCTGTTTTAGCATGTTTTAGTGAGTTTCTTATTATGTGGAGGGGATAGAGGTATACCATCGGATAATTCAGACTTTCGGCTAATTCGACCCAGGTCTCCTCCCAATTAGTTCAAATTAGAGAGGTTTCAATCTTCCAATCATTGGGGCATACGCCGGGGGACGTGTCGCTTCGCCCACCCTACGACGCCACTCCCGGGGGTCACCACGCGCGAGTCCCATGCAGGCTTCCTTTCCCATACCAAGCAGCTCTCGACAAGAAACATCAACTTGCCCCACGCCACGAGCCTTGTGGGCGCCCCCTTGGCCTCCTCCATGCCGGATTGTCTCTTACAGATACAACCCGATGGGAAGGATCGGTTTCAGGGTAGCGTGCCACATGCCCATATAGTCGAAGTTGGCGCTGACGGACTATGCAGGTAATAGGCCTCAATTCAATCTCACGGTGCAATTGCTGATTTGACATTAATCATCCCAGCGATACCCCATGATTCTGCGAAGACACTTATTACCAAAGGTATCGATTCATCTCTTCAATTCGCTATTTAGTGTCCATGTCTCACAACCATAGAGTAGACAGGGATCACAAGCGACTTGAAGATCCGGATCTTTGTCCTTCTGCACAGGTACCAGACAACGCCAAATACTCCTGCTGAGCGAGTCCATAACACCGTGGGCTATGCCAATCCGACTAAGACTTCTTGACGTAACTGCCGTCATTATGGACTGCGCTACCAAGGATGTAACAACTTTCCAAGATCTCAATGTCCTCAGCCGCACACATGAACAGACTGTACTGTTTCATCTCGTAGCCTCCAACACCTGGACCTTGGTCTTACGCCAGGAGACCTCTAGTCCCAAAGGCTTTTCCTCCTCGTGCAGCGCCTCGAGAGCCATCACCAGGACCTCCAGCGACTCAGCAAAGATTACTGCATCATCAGCAAAAACGAGATCAGTGATCTTGGTGTTGCTGAGGGATGCTCCTGATCACCTGATCACTTTGATCTACAACTTGCCCAATACCCAGTCAAAACAAGTATTGAAAGTGATGGGGCTAGGACGCACCCTTGCCTCACTCCTGTATTAACTGGAAAAGAAGCTGGATACACCTCCCCTACACTTCACAGCACTCTTAGTCCCAGAGTACAGACCAGTCCATCAAACCAATAGTCCTTGCAGGAATCTCAAGAGTGGCAGAAGATCCCAGAGCGACTCACGATGCACTGAGTTCAAAAGCCTTCTTGAGATCAACTAGGCTGCAAGCATCCCCTGTCGTAACTCACGTCGGCGTTCCACCAGGATACAAAGCGCTAGGATAACGTCCGTTGTTGACTTACCAGGCATGAACCCAGACTGCTGAGTTCTCTGATGCTTCAGCTGATGACTGCGGATCCGTGTCAGCAATAGATGGGCAAGCACCTTGCCTGCACGCTGAGCAGTGTATACCGCGTAATTGTTGCAGTCCTGACGGTCCCCTTTCTCTTTCCAGATAGGGACGACCAGCCCCCTTTTCCAGTCAGGAGGAATGGTACCTGATTGCCACACGGCAGTCAGGACAGCATGCAATCTGCGGATCATGTGTTGACCTTGTAGGTACATATGTTTATATACTACATTTATATTTAAGGCATGCACCTTTTCTAATAATTTCCATGTTTAAGATTACATATATATAGGACATGACGCCCATGCCACGTCATCTCAACAGCCACATAGGGGGCACCACCTTACGGTGACAACCACACCTTTGTTTACGAGAAGAGCCGCGCCCTGCCTCGCTCCGCTGTGTGGGCGCCAGAGAACAAGATACATTCATACGGTCCGGACGTGGTGTGTTGTGTGTGTCGTTGAACAATTGTGTTGTTGTTAATAACTTTGTGCAATTGACTATTAAACATTTTATTATATAACTATACACACCTTGTGTTTAATAACCCATTCACCATAATTATTGAGTTGTGTACCGCTCGGCAACTTATCCTTCTTACACAACAAGTGTGTGTTAGTATGCAAATATAACGCTAACATATTTGGTGGACTCGGTGAGATCTGAACATTTCCAGTGTTTAAATTATTATAACAAGGTGATTCATTGCACAAAAAACACCATTTTGACACAAGACGATAAATTGTGGAACGAGAAACTTTGAGCGAAGTCAATTGACAAAAGTAGGAGTGAGAGTGACTTGAAGCTCGCCTCCAGGTAGAAAAGTCGTTTTGTTTACGTTAACACACCCTGGCTGACTGACCGCGACCCTTCTTCCCCCTCTTTTCCATCCACCCTCGCTCCACTCTCTGTCTTGCCTCCACACAACACACACACACGTTTTTTTCCACAGTATTGAATGAACTTATAATATATATATATATAGAGAGAGAGAGAGAGAAAAACAAAAACAAAAATCAAGAAGCTTCCTGTTTGCTGTGGATGAAGGTGCTTTTAACCCCTTCGGACACTACATCGTGATCCATTTGTGGAAGAAACAAGACCTAACCGAAGTGGAAGTAAAGAAGTGGATAAGGACGTAGGCTTGGTTGTCACCAGCATTGACTTAAACGCCCCAACGTCCTGCCGCCGCCCATCTCAACACACCCTCCTCCACTCTAACTCAGGTCGGGACATACCTCAGCGCGCCCTACACCACCCGGGCTGACTGACCTCCTAGAAACAGCCAACTGCATTCCACCCTTCAAGCTGGGTTCAAAAAGGAAAATCTCTGCTTCAGATATATTTAGATATATTTAGATATATATCTGTCAGGAAATGTTTCCTTACATAAATTGACATTGTTATTATATAACCTATGTATATACTGCTATATAATTATCTCAGTTACTGCTCATAATTACTAATTAAAGGGAAGGTGGATTGCTAGTTTAATCTTAGTTGGGTTGTAGAGTGTAAATTGTTAGCTCCAAAAGGGCGAGCTTTCGTTACAGTTGTTTCGAAGTTTCGGGGCAACGTGGAAAGAAGCTGACCGGGGCCAGCCAGGCAGGGAGGAGACATACAGAGCCTGGGCTGTACTGGAGGCCGATGCCGTTTCTGCTTACTACAGCCCCGCTCTAAACACCGGAGGTGCCTTGCCTCTGCCACTTTTTTCCGGACTGTTCCCAGCCAGGGAGGAGGTGGCAAGCATTCCCCGAGAAAAGACTGGGAGCCGGCCATCTGTGTTCTGTTCTTCCTTGATACTTACGTCTATAACTGGGCCCCTGGAGAGGTAGTTGTGCAAGTGTTCAAGACAGCAAGGGGAGACACCGGGAGCAGTTCTGCAGTGACATTGGCGTACATACAATGTTTTAATTTAATAGCTGCGACGAGAGACTTAAGAGTGCAGTTCTGCAGTGACATTGGCGTACATACAAGTGTGGTTAATTGAATCATGCGACGAGAGACTTAAAAAGGGGCAGTTGACATTAATTAGTGTATAGTTGTGTTCAGTGGTTTGGGGGAAAAAACTTGTGATTGGTTACGGGAGTTTCACCTATGCCTACACAGAGTTTCCCAACCCTGAACCTTGGTACTCGAGCGCTGGTCGAGTACTCGGCCATTCGTTTGACAATATCAGATATATATCAGATATATATCAGATATATTAGGTGAGATTAAACATGCATATGAGCTGACACTCCACTGAAATTTTAATTAATTACATCACTTAGTGCACATTAATTTGCTAGTGATTTATTCATTTCACATTTTATTGATTAAAAAATCCATGTAAAAAGAACTAAGACATTATTCATGAACAGTTCTAATTGATTTAATATAATCCCCATCAATACTAATATTGCTATTACTTCACTTTTAGTAATTTTTAGTATATTAAAATATCAATTATATAAAATATATATATATATATATATATATATTATATATATATATATATATAATATTTTCTATATATATATATATATATCTTTTTTTCTCTGAAAATGTACTTTTCTTATTTGTGTTTGACCTATACATTCTACGTTAAGGCTTGAATGCACCTGAGAAATAGTACCAAATTATATAATTCCGGTAATCATAATAATATTATTGCTGCGAACATTCACCATTCCTCCTTACCTTCACTGTCCTCAGCTACACCTACTCTGGTGCTCTCTTGAGATGCAGGGAAAGCAGGCCAGGTGTTTTAAGACAGAGGGGGGGGGGCGCGTACCTCGAAACAGGGCTCGTGCTAGGAAATTTAGGACTTACCAGGCTGGGTTCTCCTTCTCTGGCTGTTCACACACTCAGGGAGGGAAGGGTTTAAAGGGAAACACAAGGGTCCTTTCACGGTGGTATATTGAAGTAAAAATCCCAGTACAAGTTGCAAGGTCACTCACTACAAATCTACAACTCCTGACACCAATGCAACGTCACAAACCCCGACCTCTTCCTCGGCCGTTGTAGGTAATGCTACATAACCACCACACCACCCAGTACCTCTCACAGGGACACTACAGTGGCCGCCTCATCAGGCGCCCACAATCCACCGCAGGCCGCCACAAGGGCCCGGCGCCGCTATCCTAACCCCACACAACCTTACCTCCTCGCAAGCACAGCCTTTCGACTATCCACTGTGGCTGCCCCCTTCTATAGCGTTGCCATCAGTTCCGACATGCGCACCGATACCGCGCGTAACACACAACAGCCAAGGCCCCGGGGGACGGTGCGGCACCACCCCCAGGGGCAATTCCTCCCCAAAGTCTCCTGTGCCTCCCCACATGCCAAGTCGTCTCCCCACTCCCTGGGCCCCGTAATTTCCCCCTTTACTCCTTCACGGATCAAT
>JACEEZ010020920.1:0-10000 GCA_016584305.1 Chionoecetes opilio
CGAGTATTCTACTGAGGTAGCATGGAAAAGTCGCGAGTACAGAATCGTGGTGAGTATCTATGAGGTGCATGGGCAAACGTAGGGGTACATATCTCCCCGAGGAAGAGCAATGACATTTTTTTGCACTTCAAATTATCACTTTCTTTCAAATCCATTCCTATCACTAGGAGAAAGACCGGCTGATATACGTACATGACCTTATATTGTAGAGATTGGATAAATAGGACAATGTTTTGTGTTGCCGAGCGAGTGTCTGGGATACATAACAGCCTAGCATAGGGTTTGTCGGAAGACACTCCAACCACTCACTGTCTGGTTTGGTGCAGGCGGGAATGGCACCGGTAAAGTAAAGACTGAACATATTCTTACCATGATTAGGTAGGCCCAACAACCAATCAAGAAGCATCATCGTGATGGAAGCACAGGATACAAAGACACAAGAGAGAGACTGCATCACATCAATGACGGAGAAACACAAGTGAAACGCAGGACCTAGGCGCGGCGTTAAAGTACAAAAAAGTGCCTGTTAGGAAACTAAATATAGGAATATTGACACAGATTATTTCATGAGTCACGAGATTTTAAAGGATTTCTAGGTAACAATGTGTCTTCGGTTAAAATAAAAGCTGAGTAAGAATGCATGCTGAAATAAAGTGAGATATGAATGGAAGAGTAGCAGGGGGCAAGAAACTCAGTTACTCAGGGTTCTGTATCAGTACCTTTACTATTCACAACGCACAGCAATGATCAAGACTGAGGGATAAGTAGTAACACTGGCACATTGGCAGACAACACCATAACAAGCTTGGAAATTTGGTCTACCATGATGTTCATCAATTACTGGAGCTTGGAACACTGTATGTTTAATCAATAGCTGTTGTTAAAACCATACAATGTGATAAACATTCTTCGTTAAAATAACACTAATCTATGCAGGTCATAGTGCAAAGTAGATTTTAAGTGCTCGTAAATTATTATCCTGGACCTGGACAAGAACTTACTGAGGCATAGCGCCAGGTTAACAACGACTGTTACTGCGAGTGCGTTGAGTAACAAGTCAAATATGTTATGGATAAACTATAATTGGGTAATATAAAAGTACAGGCAGCCAGCATCTAAATCGCATCGTGCATTTCTGGTCATCTAGTTGAATATAGATACACAATACAATGACAATGCAATGAAATGTGAAAAAAAGTTTTAGAAACTTGTTGCTTAAGGACAGGTCAAGACTCTAGAGTCTAGACTCTAGAGGCATAAGGCTCTCGTTGAGGAATTCTGTATCTTTATAAGCAAAATGAATTAACAAAGGTCATCCGGGTAAATGGTCTTTGTGGTAAATACTGTATGCACGTCAAGACTTGCATGGGCTTAATTAAACATATTTATATTCAGATAAAGGATATGCAAAAGCTAGTCCACGAAAATGGTATAAAAGAAGAGTGGAACTGGCTGAAATACGATTTGGCAATTGTTCAATTTGTTCTCATGTTCTCATCTGCCATCTGGCACTTCATAACCTATTCTATCCTAACTCATTAATCATGGTGTTACTCTGGTTACAGACTAAACCTGGATGGGAAGTGCAAATTGACTACGTTCAGTCCAGGGTTCGTCGGACGCGAAAGTGCAGACGCGACTATATTCTAATCAACGGCAACAGTGATAGACGGTACCCAATGGAGAGTAGCAAAATCCTCTGTGGCATGAGGACCCATGAATCACCCATCACTTCCACTACCGGACAAATCTTCGTGGCGTACAAAGGCATGCACCCTCTGAGCAAAGGCTTCGATCTCCAATACACCACTGTCCCATCAGGGGCGAAATGACAAGATTTTATGTTTCCTTCAGGCAAACTCGATCACGATTAATCCGACCAACAACATGCATTTCCACCAAAGCTTTCTAAACAACTAGCATTTATCGGGATTGTTTTGTGTGTATGACAATCTTGAACCCCTTGGCCATTCTACTAATTACGAGAAAAAAAAGTCTTCTATATATCTTATGAATATTGAGGGAGTGTTATGCATGCAAATATTTAACATTTAACACGAATAAATATTCACTGAGCATCAAATTTCGTATAATTTTCTCCCTACTCTCTCTCTCTCTCTCTCTCTCTCTCTCTCTCTCCTCTTCCTCTCTCTCTCTCTCTCTCTCTCTCTCTCCCCTCTCTCTCTCCCCCCCCCCCCCCCCCCTTTCTCTCTCTCTCTCTCTCTCTCTCTCTCTCTCTCTCTCTCTCTCTCTCTCTCTCTCTCTCTCTCTCTCTCTCTCTCTCTCTCTCTCTTATATAACTATATGGCAGGGCGGTGTACAAAGTGTGTGTGTGACGGGGGTGAAGTGGCGTATAGAGGGAAGGGAAGGGAGATAGTTAAGTATATATATATATATATTATATATTAATATATATATATTATATATATATAATATAATATATATATATTATATATATATATATAATATATATATATATATAATATAATATTATATATATAATTATATATATATATATAGTATAATATATATATATATATATATATATATAATATTTAAAATATATATAATATATATATATATATATATATATATATATAAAATATATTTTATATATATATATATGTATATTTAATGAATATGCAATATAAAACAATGATGCCAAACCAAACTTTCTACACTTTAACAGGTATGCAAATTTCTATAATAAATCCTCAAAACTTAAAGAATATGGTGTTACTATCCTCATCTGGCTTTATAGATATATCTATTTATAGATACATTTCAGGAATGCTGATTCCAGTATAAAATAATGTGAAACCTTACTTATGACCGTAAATCACTACGAGGTTTGAACATTCAAGACAATTCGCTTTATAGTGTCAGATAACAAGTATCCGATCATTATTAGGAAAAGATTGCCTTTTCGCGCTATGTGTTTTCTCAGAATTGTGTCAAGAAAGGACCATTGTGAAGACTTTTGGACATCGAGGCCTAAGACATGATCATGTATGAATCTAACTTTCTTACATACTGCAGAACAAGTTCAGGAGGTTAGTTAAGCAGCACAGCCTGCCCTTAGATCCATGATAATATTTTGGACGTGCTGTCGTCTACAATATGACAATTTGGTTCTTGCTTATTTCTTTCCAGCTTACCCGCTATACGGGCGTCAGACCTATGGGTGGGTAATCAAACGTCACTGTGTTACTATTCCTCATAGACATCGGGCTACGGTTGCAGGATTCCAGTTGTGAGGAAATGTATATACTTGCATTGCTTGATAAAATGCATCCAAATGTAAAAAGAAAAAAAACGTAAGTGGAATGTATCACCGTGTGCGTCTGATTTATACAGCACGTCACATGCAATGTTCCGATCTTATATTTTCATTTACTCTGTGGTGAACCAGCGTGATAAATACTTTGATGGTAAAGTGCGTGGTAGTGCAGTTACAATACCAGTGATGAAGTCACCATAGCCGCCAAGTTAAAATTTCTATGATTTTAGGATAAAAGTAACTTTCGCTTGGAAATGACAGCGATCCCTCATTTCCTCTATATTCTGAAAAGATGATTTTGTTCCGCCGGACGATGACCAACCACTACAACAGCTGGTACAAAGGTTGGTCTGCTCAGCTCAATTTCGAGAAACAAGAAGGATGCGAACAGGTGGCGTCGGGACGGTAGTGCAGCGTGAGGGAGGGTGATGGCGATAGGGCACGTGTGTGTTCATGAAAGACACGGACCACCTACTTGCCTCCTTCCATGTTTTTGTAACGCGAGAAAATGGGTTAATCCTGTGACTCACGATTAACGAAAAGTTTACATTGAGTGGTGAGAGTAAAGTAATACATAAATAGCTAGTTATTAAATGCTCACAATTTGTTTCACTCCTCAGTCCCTAATCATTTAGGTATAGGTTTCCGGCAATATTTTATACCCGTGGTCGCTAGTGACGTCACGGCAAGAAGGCAAGGCAGGGAGAAAGTATACTCGCTCTCTCTCTCTCTTGCCAACCCTTGTCGAGACAACACGCGCGATAGAGAGTCGTGTCTTACAACCCTTTCGAAGGGTCTGGTGCTGGGAACAATGAGCTGAGCTGAGCTGAGTGGGTGGTTGATCCCCTGAGTGGCCCTCCTGTGTGCTGATGGCGATGGTTGTGTGTTGCTGAGCTGTGCGGAGTTGGTGCCCCGCTGAGACACCAGTATATAGAGCTAAGGCCCTATGTAGCTCCATTAGTATTTTAGATAAAATAGATATTTACCTAGTAACTCAAGAGTAGGAACCTTTTTTTTGTGTTAAGCCCGGGAGGAGTAATTAGGCGTTTTGATCAATTTATATGCTGTGAAGTATAGTTTCTGTGGGACCCATTAGAGCTGGGATGTGTTTCCTGTTCGAGTATAAAGAAACCCTGTTAACGAGTCTTTTTTTAAGTCCCAGTATCGTCATATATTCTCTAAATCTTTAACTTTTTTTCCCACTTATTGTGGGGGGGTTTGGCAGCGTAATCGCCAGGTTTTGGGAGCCCTTCAAATTAACAATCTAGCCATAAAGGGGGGCGGCTACATTTTGATTACTGTTTTCTCATCCTTTAAATACCATGTTGTTTTCCAGCGGCCCTGCTACACCACAACAGGCCGAAACCGAAGACACCCCCGTGCTGACCAAACAACAGAAGCTCACCACCCATCAGGTCTAATTGAAAATATAACGGAGTTTACGATTGGATTTCTTTTTTCTTGATTTTTTTTCCTTTTTACATCACAAAGGGGACGGGCCCAAGGGCAAAAAAATGAGGTACCAAAAACCCGCTTAATTGTCACCCCTATGAAGAAGCTAGTAAGAGAATGAAGAAAGGGGGGTGGACCAATTTGGGAACATAAGAACCTAAGAAAAAAAGGGGAAACCTACACCTGGTAGTTCCTGTTACTTAGCACTACCTACATCCACCTTCCATCCCCATCCATGAATTCATCTAGCCTCCTTTTAAAGCTCCCTATTGACTCCGTACTGACCACCATGACGCCTGAGTCCATTCCAATCATTTACCACCCTATTTGTGAACCATTTTTATGTCCTTTATTGTATCCCTTTAACCACTTAAAAACTTCTATCAGATCGCCTCTTAAGCCCCCCTTTCAGACATTCACGGTTCGAGCCATGGCAAAGGACGGCCTTGAAATCGGCGTGTACCGTGGTATTTTTGGCCACGGTTCACTCGTGGTACGGTGGTTGTTACGTTTCTTGTACGGTTGATTTTTACGGCTATGCACGACAGACCTACGGCCCATTACGGTTGTCGCACGGTTGTGACCTTCCGTCCCAGGGGGCCCCCCCACAAAAGAGCTGCCCTCCCCTACTCGGCACCTTCCCTGCCTGCCTGCTCCAGGGCCTCCCCTGCCAGTTCAGCCTGCCCCTGCCAAGCCAACTGAGCCCCACAGTCAACATTGTCCAGTGGCTGTTGGTTTTGGCGTCACCCCCACACGCCCACCCACTGCCAGTGGATCCCCTTTCCAAAACCCCAAAGACGCCGACAGTCCCCCCGGCACCAGACCGTACCCCCCCCTTAAACAAGGGCACAGACCCGCCTTCCTGCCGGAGGGGCCTTATAGGGAGGATATGGAGGTTGTTTTTCATCCTCCTACCCCCTTATTACCGGGGTCCCCCACTCCGCCATGTTCCTTCCCTGCCCCCACACCCTCATCCCCATGCCCAGCCGCCAGCAGCCCACAGCCCTGCCCTCACTGGGTAGTGCTACCCTTTGCGCCGCCTCCTCCTTCTAAAGCCCAGCATGCTTCGGGCTTCGCATGGCCAGCCTTCATTAAGGGAATTCCCACCCATTGCACTTGATTTCTTTAATCTCTTTATCTCAGGTTCCTGCCTTAGAGACTGCCTCATTCGATGCCTGCCAGGCCTCTTTACCTTCTTTATGTCACTCACGCAGTGATCCTTTACTCCCCTCCCACTTCATTTTCTGGAACGCCCGATCTCTGTACCGGAAACTTCCAGTCTTTAAACCACGCTCTCATCATACGCTCCCCTAGTTGTTGGCGTCTGTGAGACGGGGTTTCACAGACGCATTCTCCCCCTCCTTTCCCAACTATGCTTCCTACAAGATGGACAGGGGACCGGCGGGGCAGGAGGCGGCCTGCTTCTGCTTGGTCCACCGATCCCTCTCTTCTAGCCCTCTCACTATCACTCCTTTCCCTGGAGGTGGCCTGGAGCATCTGGGGGTGACTGTTTACCTTTGATTCAGGCCCCTTCAGGTTCTTTTAATTTACAACCCATGTTTAGATATAACCCTTCAGGAATTCCACCCACTTGTTCTCTCAGCTTTCCTCCCCAGCTTTAATTAATGGGTGATTTTAATGCCCAACATGACCTCTGGGAACCGGCCCTCCCCAGGAGCCGAAAAAAAAAACCGCTCGGCAGGTCCCTCTCGAGCTTTCTGGCGGACAGTTTTTTCTTTATCTTTTCCTTACTCACCTGGCCTCCCTACCAGGACTGATCCAGTTTCGGGGAAACCCCCTCCACCTTGGACCTCTGCCTCTGGGTAATGGCCTCCTCCTCCTCACCACTGTCACAACTGGCCCTTACATGGGGGGAGCGCCTCTTCCTGTTCTAATTTTCCCTTTCCCTGCAGTACCCACCACCCCCTCCCCCTTCACGCAGACCTCGTTGGTCCTTCACCAAAGGAGACTGGGGCTCTTTTCAATCAGAATTAAATTTCACTTACCCCTCCCATTACCCTCCCTTCATCGGATATAATTCAATACCTCACGGTCACCCTGGTGGACGTGGGGTCCCCCCACTTTCATCTAATCACTTCCCACCCCTCCCCGCTCTTTCCGGGTCCCCTGGTGGTCCCCGGGAAGTGTGCGGCAGCCCTTCAGGCCAAACGCCACGCCTTTACTGCGTGGGGTAAGAACCCCATTCCCTTGCTCCGTAGTCCCCTTCCGTTTATTGGAGGGCCCGATGCAAACGTGTTATTTTCTTGATGAGAAACGTTCTGCATGGGCCCCCCTTTTGTGCTTCTCTGTCCTTCTCCTCCTCAGTCTCCCGGGCTTGGTCCTTTTTCGGAAGATGGTCCACCCCTCAGCCCCCCTTTTTACTTTCCCGTTAAAATAGTAATGGGTCCCCTCCTCATCACCGATGCCGACAAAGTCGAGTGCCTTGCCTCCCACATTCACACTACACCCCCGGGTCTCCAGATCCCGTACCCCCACCCCCGTGTTACCCCCTTCACACACCGGCCATACAATTAGCACTGCTATAAACCCCCGGGAGCTTTCCTTTGCTTTACACGCACTGTCCCGCTTGGGAAGGCGGCTGGACCGGACAACGTCCCGAACGAGTTCTTCGCCGCCTCCCAGATGCTCTGGCCCCGCCTCCTCCTGGGACGTCTTTCAAGCCCAGCTGGCTGTCGGGGACGTTCCCTTCTGTGTGGCGTCATGCCATCACAATTCCCATTCTTAAGCCTGGCAAGGCTCCGTCTGAGGCTTCCTCCTTTAGGCCCATTAGCCTTCTCTCTAATCTTAGTAAAGTAGTAGAACAAATAGTACGGTGTAGGTTGACATAGTGGTTGGGAAAACAAACACTTTTTCCATCAAATATGTTCGGGTTTCGTCTCTCACCGGGGCACCCTGGATGCCCTGCTCCAGCTGGAGCACCACATACAGGAAGGATTTACCCACAAACCCAAATTTACGCTAATAGCCTTTATTGACCTCCAAGCAGCTTTTGACACCTCCTCCCATAATGCCATCGTTGAAAAACTTGCCCGCCTGGGACTGCATGGCTCCCCTCTCCAATGGGTTAAATCCTTCCTGTTTTTCCAGGTCCTTCTCTCTGGTGATCGGGAATACCCCCTTCCAGGTTTTTACCCGGTCACCAGAGGCGTCCCACAGGGTTCTCCCCTCAGTCCTGTCCTCTTTAACATCTTGCTTTCAGACTTTCCCCGCCCCTCCATGCACACATGCACTCATCTATGCTGATGACATTTTCTCTCATTTGCTCTGCTCCCACTATCCAGGAGGCTCAAGACCATCTTCAACGTGGGGCTTTATGCCGTCCACTCATGGACCACCCGTTGGGGCCTGACGGTGAGTTGCCCAGAAATCTAGCCTTTTTTGTGCTTCACCCGAAGGCGTATTCCCAACATCCCGATGGTCCCCCATTTATGGGTCCCCAATTTTTCCCTTTAAAAACCCCCCACAAAAATTCCTTGGTTTACGGTTGGATGGCCCCCGCCTAACCTGGGCCGCCACATCCCGTACTGGTGACCTCGTGCCTCAAGAGGCTTAACTTAATGAAGTCCCTTGCAGGGGGGCAAGTGGGGTTCGGACAGGAATACCCTCCTTCATTTATATTGCACTTACATCCGTAGTCGCTTAGACTACGAAATGTGAGGTTTAAAGGTGCGGCCTCACCTTCCCTCCCCACAAGTTTGATGTAATCCAGAATGATCCCTTCGTATAGCTTTGGGGGCCTTCAGGTCCTCCCCAGTCACAGCCCTTCAGGCAGAATCGTCCCTCTCCTCCCTGTCACACCGACGCTCCACCCTCCTTGTCCGCACCTACACCAAGCTTCCCAGCAAACACAAAGACGGAGGGCCCCCCGGAGGCCCCCGTATGTCTTATCGGCGGCCCGACGGAAGTGTACGACGTAGGGCCGCTGGGAATTTTGCTCAGAGGCTCACCGGGGCCCCTCCCAGCGGCCTGCCGTAGGGCATATGACCATTTTTCCGCTGTTATATTAACTGATTGAGGAATATTTATGGTTATACTTTCTAAGTATATTGCAGATATAGTAATGTTTTAAGGGGTGGTTGCACAACCCATTAGCCGATTAATAGAAATAATGGGCTGGGTTCAACACTTATAAAAACATTACTATTTTAATGCAATATGCTTAGAAAATTTAACCAGAAATATTCTGAGCGTTATCCAGTAATATGATGGAAAAGGAGATTGCTAGGATCATAATTGCTACGAACATTGTTTATTTCATAAGTACAAAAAACATTTTCGTTATTGAGTTTATATGCTGGTGTACAGTCACTCCACCTAAATCGCGAAAAACCACAGGCCTCGATCCTCTCCTTCCATTTCCTTTTCGTAATTTTCCAATAAATTATCATTCCCTATTTTCAAAGTCTGTACAATGCATTCCTCCCCCTTCCCCTGGGATGTTTTTAATCCACGGGGGGCCATTTCTCTCCCTCCCTCGCCATCTCTCTCTCTCTCTCTCTCTCTCTCCTTTCCTCCTTCTCCCCTCTCTCTCCTTTCTCTCTCTTCTCTACTCTCTCTCTCTCTCCCCTCTCTCTCTCTCTCTCGCTCTTTCGTCTCTGTCACGTTTATCTTTTCTTTCCCCCCCCTTCCTCTTAAAAAAATTTCAGTACCCCTTTCTCCCTTTCCCCCCATCTCTCTCTCTCTCTCTCTCTCTCCTCTCCTCTCTCTCTCTCTCTCTCTCTCCCTCTCTCTCGCTCTTTTTCCCTCTCTTTCTTCCCTCCCTTTCCTCTAAAATTTTTCCTCCCTTTCTCCCTTTCTCTTCCTCTCTGTCCTCCCTCTCTTTTTCTTTCCCTCCCATTCCTCTTATTTCCAGAACCCTTCTCTCCCCTTTCTCCTTCCTCTCTCTTTTTCTCTCTCCCTTTCTGTTCCCTCCCCTCTCTCCCTTCCTTCCTGCTTCTCTCCCCTGTTCCCTCCTTCCCCTCCTTCTTTCCCCTCCTCCCTTCTCTCNCCCCTGGGGGCGAAGTGACAAGATTTCATGTTTCCTTCAGGCAAACTCGATCACGATTAATCCGACCAACAACATGCATTTCCATCAAAGTTTTCTAAACAACTAGCATTTATCGGGATTGTTTTGTGTGTATGACAATCTTGAACCCCTTGGCCATTCTACTAATTACGAAAAAAAAGTCTTCTGTATATCAATTGAATATTGCGAGAGTCTTATGCATGCAAACATTTAGCATTTAACATGAATAAATATACACTGAG
>JACEEZ010020920.1:17500-30411 GCA_016584305.1 Chionoecetes opilio
GGAGTAGTAGAAGTGGAAATAGAAGTAGCTGGTTGAGACTGTGATTGAGGGAGGTGAGACTCAGCAGGAACGAGGTTAGGGTCCTCACAGTCAAGGCCCGAAGAAACTTTCTTTAGAGAATCAAGATGGGCAACTTTCCTAGTGCCGTCAGTTAAGTGAAGCAACTGAACCTTATTCCCATGTTCTTGAGCTATGACCCAGAAGGGGCCGTCAAACTTAGGGTCTAATTTGGAGTGTTTGACCGCAACAAGGGAATACACAATGTCACCTACGTCAAGTGTAAATGTGGAAACTGACTTATTGTGATATAGGAGCATATCAGCTTTAGAGAGAGCAAGTGATTGTTGGATACGTTGGTGTATTTGTTGGAACGTGTGAACCTTAGTCTTGACAAAGTCATCATAGTTGTATATAGGCTTAGAGGGTTTGGACAAAAGATAATAAGGAAGACGTTTGTTCTGAGCAAACAGAATGTAATGTGGTGTCTCAGAGACAGACTTGTTGATGGTGGAATTGAGAGAAGCCATCACCTGAGAAGGATAGGTGTCCCAAAGGGTGTCAGTGTCAGGAATAAGGGAGCGTAAAGTGTTGAGGATTTTACGGTTACAACGTTCTAACATACCGTTAGCACTGGGGCGGTAAGCAAGAACATTACACTTCCTGATATTGAACTGTTGGCACAAGGAATCAAGAACTTGATTAACAAACTCAGTGCCGTTATCAGACAACAGAACTTTGGGAGTAGTGAAAGGACAAATAACATGATCGAGAAATGCACGTGCCACTGTTTGTGCTGATTTGTTAGGCAGTGTAGCAATATGGAAAAGCGTGAAAAATGATCAACAGCAACCATTAAATATTGATTTCCACGTTCAGTAAGAGGGAGTTTCAACAAATCAATGCCAAGAACTTCCCATGGTGCTGAAGGCACAGGATAACTGAGAATGGGAACATGAGCATGTATATCACTTTTAGTTCTTGCGCAAGTATGACATACTTCAATGTAGTCATTGATATCCTTTCTCATGGTGAGCCAGAAGAATTTAAGTCTAGCTTGTGAAAGTGACTTTTCCTTTCCAGGATGTGAAGCATTGGGTGTGTCATGAATGAGTTTAAGGACAGACTGGACCAGAGTTGGAGGAATGCCAAGTTGGTGGTTGAGACGAGACGGTTCATGCTTGCCTGTAAGTGTGGTTGCTTTGTACAGCAACTGTTCCTGAAGGAGGTAATGTGAAAGAGAAGGAACCTTAGGAATGTCGGAGTCATCACCTGATTCAAGGTAATAGATGACCTATGACCATGTGGGGTCATTGCGTTGAGCAGTGTAGAGATCATCGTGAGAAAGTGTGTCAAATGTGGATGTTTGCGTGGTAACAGGACATGTAAGTGCACAGTTGCGAGAAAGAGCATCAGCAGCAACGTTAGCTTTGCCTTGAATGTACGCAAACTCAGGCATTCTTAAGCATCTATCTGCTCACAATCTTCTATCTGATCGTCAGTACGGTTTCCGTATAGGGCGATCTACTGGCGATCTTCTAGCTTTCCTAACTGAATCTTGGTCATCCTCCTTTAGGGGTTTCGGTGAAACTTTTGCTGTTGCCCTTGACATATCAAAAGCTTTTGATAGAGTCTGGCACAAATCTTTAATTTCCAAACTACCCTCATTCGGTTTCTATCCTTCTCTCTGTACCTTCATTTTAAGTTTCCTTTCAAACCGTTCTATTGCAGCTACTGTAGACGGACATTGTTCTTCTCCTAATTCTATCAATAGTGGTGTTCCCCAGGGTTCTGTCCTATCACCCACTCTCTTTCTATTATTCATTAATGATCTTCTAAGTCTAACTCAAAGCCCTATCCACTCCTACGCTGATGATTCTACCCTGCATTTTACAACGTCGTTTATTAGACGTCCAACTCAACAGGAACTAAGTGATTCACGGAGAGATGCCACCGAGCGCCTAACTTCTGATCTTTCTATTATTTCTGATTGGGGCAAAGCAAACCTTGTTTTGTTCAATGCCTCAAAAACCCAATTTTTTCACCTATCTACTCGACAAAACCTACCAGATAACTATCCCCTCTTCTTCAATGACACTCAACTGTCTCTTTCTTCTACAATGAACATTCTAGGACTATCCTTTACTAAAAATCTGAACTGGAAATCTCACATCTCATCTCTTGCTAAAACAGCTTCTAAGAAGTTAGGTGTGCTGTGGCGTCTGCGTCCTTTTTTTTCTCCCTCCCAATTGCTTGCTCTCTACAGGGGCCTTATCCGCGCCCATGTATGGAGTATGTCTCATATGTTTGGGGAGGGTCCACTCATACAGCTCTCCTAAACAGGGTTGAGTCAAAAGCTTTTCGTCTCATCAACTCCTCTCCTCTGACTGACTGTCTTCAATCTTTAAATCACCGCCGCAATGTTGCTTCTCTTGCTCTCTTCTACCGTTATTTTCATGCTCACTGCTCTTCTGAACTTGCTAACTGCATGCCTCCCCCACTCCCGCGGCCTCGCTGCACAAGACTTTCTACTCATTCCCATCCCTATTCTGTCCATCTTCCTAATGCAAGAGTTAATCAGTATCTTTACTCTTTCATCCCTTTCACTGGTAAACTCTGGAACTCTCTTCCTGTTTCTATTTTTCCACTTTCCTATGACTTAAATCTTTTCAAAAGCAGAGTAACAAGACACCTCCCGAACTAAATTGGCCTACCCCTTTGTTTTTTTTGTACTCTCTTACTGTCTTCTTTATAGGGACTGGCAACTAAGCGGGCTTTGTGTTACCCATTTTTGTTGTGCCCTTGGCCAGTTCCCTGTGATGTAAAAAAAAAAAAAAAAAAAAATAAAAAATAAAAATAAATAAATAAATAAATAAATAAATAAAAATCTTGAATTGTAAGTAACCATCGAGCCATGCGTCCTGGCTGGTCCTTGGCCTTGAAGAGGTGAAGTAAGGGTTTATGATCCGTAAGGACCTTGATAAAATAGCCATGAATGAGGTAACGAAACTTCTTAAAGGACCAAATGACTGCAAGGGCTTCGATCTCCGTCACTGCGTAGTTCTTCTCTGCCTTGTTAAGTAACGAGAGGCATACGCGATGGGGCGTTGTTTACCATCGTGGTCTTGCATGAGTACAGCACCGAGACCAGTGTAGCTAGCGTCAGTGTTGAGAATGAAAGGTTTAGTGTAGTCAGGGTATGCAAGAACAGGCACCGAAGTGAGAGCGTGCTTAAGAGCAGCGAAAGCGTTTTCCTGACTGTCAGACCATTGGAAGGGCACATCTTTCTTGAAGAGTGAAGTGAGTGGAGAAGCCATGGCGGCAAATCCTTTGATAAATTTGCGGTAATAGGAGCTAAGTCCTACGAAACTACGGACTTGATCTACATTGACTGGAGTAGGATAATTAGTTACAGCGCTGACTTTGTCATTTGACGTTTGAATACCGTCAGCGTTAATAAGATGGCCAAGAAAAGTAGTTTCTTTGCGTAGAAACGCGCATTTGGAGAGTTTAAGTTTCAAGCCTGCGTCCTGAAGACGAGTGAAAACTTTTCTGAGTTTTGGAGATGTTCTGGGACTGATTTAGAGAAAACGATCACGTCGTCAAGGTAGTACAAAAGTGAATTACCCATTAAACCAGTGAATATGGAATTGATCAAGCGTTGGAACGTCGCGGGTGATCCAGAAAGACCCATAGGCATGCGACAGTACCGGTAATGTCCTGAGGGTGTAGAAAAAGCAGTGTATTCACGGCTTTCTGCGTCAAGTTCGACTTGCCAGAAGCCGGAGCACAAATCCAAGGTGGAAAAAACAGTGTTATGATCACCTAAATTCTGCAAAATATCCTCGAAGACTGGCATGGGATACCGAGAAGGAACAGTCAGTTTGTTGAGAGCTCGGAAATCGACTACAGGACTTCATTCGCCTGAGCTCTTTGGAACCAGGAACATTGGGCTATTGAAAGGACTGCTCGAGTCTTCAATGATTCCATCAGTTAGCATTTCGGAGACCATGCGATCGACAATGGCATTCTTACTGTGGGCCATGCGATAAGCTGGTATGTTTGCAGGTTGGGCGTCTTTCATGAGCTTAATCTTATGAGTGACGACGTTGGTTTTAACTAGTGCCTCACCGGGGAGAGACACAATACTCCTGAAGTCGGTCAAGAGTTGAATAAGCTCATCCTATGAATGTGGATGGTCTGTGGTTTGCACATGAGCTTGAAGGTCAGACAAATTTGGAGACGTCTGAGCTGAAATGGAGTTAACTGAACTCGTGGACTCTTGTGGACATTCGGTGACACGAACGTCAGCTGGGTAGACGTAAAATGTACAAAGCCGTGTACCACAAATGAGAGTGACTGGAACTGTAGTGACGTTAAGCACATAAAGGTTTGATCTGCCATGATTTTTGAGTCTGCACAGCGCTGCGGGAACAGCTAGAGCAGACTGACTGACTGACTCAGGGAGAGACATAGGGCCAGATTGTCAAATGTTCTCTACGGTGAAGAATGTCTTCGTCACGTAGTTTGGTAGCGTTAAACTGTTTTGAGCCGCGAAGGATATCGTCGCACCGCTGTGAAGGTAAACAAACGAAGACATCGCACAGACCATGTCTTCACCATTCCCTTCGCTTGCGCTGAGATTTCCTCTGTACTTTTCATCCCATTAAGAGGTAAGATAAGCACATTTCCCTGACTTTATGTTACTTTTTAGCTGTTTAATGACGAAATGAACCTTTGTGCGTAATAAACAGAGTGGTGTACAAGTCTCATTGTTGAGAGTAGAGTATGCCAAAATATGCTTGCGCAGAGATTTCCTCTGTACTCTTCATCCCATTAAGAGGTAAGATCAGCACATTTCCCTGACTTTATGTTACTTTTTAGCTATTTAATGACGAGGAAAGAACCTTTGTGCGTAATAAACAGAGTGGTGTACGAGCCTCATTATTGAGAGTAGAGTATGCCAAAATATGCTTGCGCAGAGATTTCCTCTGTACTTTTCATCCCATTAAGAGGTAAGATAAGCATATTTCCCTGACTTTATGTTACTTTTTAGCTGTTTATTGACGAAATTAACCTTTGTGCGTAATAAACAGAGTGGTGTACAAGCCTCATTGTTGAGAGTATGCCAAAATATGCTTGCGCAGAGATTTCCTCTGTACTTTTCATCTCATTATTTGATTGAGGTTAGGTTACGTAATCAATGCCCTGGTTAGGTTAGTTAACTAGCTGGGTGAATGGGGGTGCTGCCCCCCCCTCCCCCCAGTTATGTCAGGAGAGTACTGGTCAATAGGATGTATTAGTTGAAATTGCATATTTACCGTTACTTTTTAGTTTTATCTTGACGAAGTTAACCTTTGTGCATGATAAGTAAAAGGTTGTTTAGAGGCCTCATTGCTTAAGTAGAGTATACCAAAACATGCTGGAAAAAATTGGCTACTATGCCTAATGAAGCATATGCTTAATTAGGCATATACTACTTATGCCTAATAACCAACCGCTTCTCCCAACCCTAACCCAAAGATGAAGCGTTGACAGTGCAATTTGAGATGGAGATTTGTTGTTAATGTTTTAGCATACGTAGCTACTGGTGAAGAAAAGGTTATTGTTATTATAAGAGAACAGCGACAGATGAAGACTCATGTTGGCTAAATGGGTTATAGTGGACGTGAACTGTGCAGTCGCTACCACCGTTACCATTTGACATATTTTTATTAACTTTTACTAAGTATAATGTGCATTATTAATCCACTTCTGCGTGCGTTACCTTTAAAACCTATATAAATATTGAAGAAATTATAAAGTTATCTAATAGTGCATACAGACACACCCTTCCACATTCGGCACATCCTTTAGGAGCTGAGGTTAAGTTTCGGTATGTTAATATTCTCGTCAGAGGGTCGAGGGGGAAGGAGCCCCTCCCGTTAGAAGGTTATGTTCGGTTAGGTTTGGGTAATAATCCTGCCAGCAGGGCGGGGCAGAGTGGACCACAGAGTGGCTTGCGAGCGGGCGAATGCGGGACGGGAGTCATTTGCAGCCCATGCAGAGACCGCGCAGTCCTCGTCCATTGTTAACGCAATTTTTTCCTTGCATATAATAATTTTTTAATATAATAATAGCTAGGTTAGGTTATGTTTTGTAGAGTTATTTAGGTAAAATAAGCGAATCGAATGGTGTGCGATTGATTGCCATATTTTGCAGGAGTTGGTGGGGACAACCAGCCGCAGCAGCCGGCAATCAATCGCACACCATTCGATTCGCTTAACTTCGCTTCGGTAACGCACGCAGAAGTGGATTAATAATGCACATTATACTTAGCAAAAGTTAATAAAAATATGTCAAATGGTAACGGTGGTAGCGACTGCGCATTTCACGTCCACTATAACCCATTTAGCCAATATGAACGCGTCTTCATCTGTCGCTGTTCTCTTATAATTACAATAACCTTTTCTTCACCAGTAGCTACGTATGCTAAAACATTAACAACAAATCCCCATCTCAAATTGCACTGTCAACGCTTCATCTTTGGGTTAGGGTTGGGTGAAGCAGTTGGTTGCCCCATCCGTGCGCTATATGTGTTGTCAGTGTTCGATGAAGAGGTCTAACCAAATGCCAGTTTGGTTCAACAAAACAGTCTGATGAAACGCCCGTGCGATACCCGCTTAAGCTAACTTCACATAGCCACATAACCTCAGTATTATTTATTAATAACACACGTCTCTCATTGAAGGACATCTATGAAATACAAAAGTTGCTGGTTTGCTACAAAGTTGTGCTTATACTTCAATTAATCTGACATAGGTTAGGTTAGGTTAGGTATGAAAGTACTTACAAGATAGCACTACTGTGTTCTAATTTGTATTATTGGTTACAGATATCTCAGAACATGGCCGACTATCCCGACTATCCCAACTATCCTGACTATCCCGACTATTGGGATCAGGTTGATCTGGAGAATGAGATAGATGCCCAAGATATTGTCGGACGTGGACGTCGACGTCGCAGAGTTGTTACAGGTACAAATGGTGTTGCATGTTGATTTATTATATTTCTTAGTTGCCTTTTCTCAGAAATCTTACTATTTAGGGATGTCACCCTGGCATATGTATGTATGTATGTATGTACGTATATGTATATATATATATATATATATATATATATATATATATATATATATATATATATATATATATATATATATATTACCTATACTGTATATATATATATATATATACTTATACTGTATATATATATATATATATATATATTATAATATATATTATATATATATATTATATATACCTATACTGTATTATTATATATAATATATATATATATATATGTATATATTAATATATTGTATATTATATATATATATATTATACAATATAATATATATATATATATATATATATATATATATATATATATATATATATATATATATATATATATATATATATATATATATATATATAAAATATATATATATATATATAATGAAGATATAAACCAGCGCGGGTAAAAACATCTTGATTGTTTATTTGAACGTTTCGGCTATACATAAGCCATCATCAGCCTAAAATCGGATACAAAATTTTGTTAAAAATGAAAATATACAAATTATAAAATTATTTGCGCATTTAAAATGCCTAACCTAAAATAAAATAAAATAAGAATAAAAATTATAAAACAGTAATAGAAAATACTACACCTACCAATCAACATCGCAGTGGAGTGTGGGATTCCCACATGGTTTAAAAGCACACAAGCGGGGTTGAGGTGCCTGTGCGCAGAGGGACGGTTTGTGGTGGTGGGTGAGGAGGCTCTCACATATTCATCGGGTGGAGTCGTGCGAGCTTGTGTGTAAAATATTAAAGTCTTGGTTTGTTATTGGGTGGCCTGAGGCTTCGGAATGATCCCGAATGGCTGAAAATGGTGGTTTGGACACGGGTTTGCCAGTCCTGTGAGACAGTCCCCGATGCTCCGCGATCCTACCCGCGCTGGTTTATATCTTCATTATAAGATCTCGCTTCCCTCATGGAGAAAGTATTGCCTCTATTATATATATATATATATATATAATATATATATATTATATATATATTATATATATATAATATATATATATATATATATATATATATATATATATATATATATATATATATATATATATATATATATATATATATATATATATATATATATATATATATATATATATATATATATATATATTTGACAAAAAATGCTGATTTCAAGAATGATTGTCAAATCATATTAAAGGACACTAATTTTATTTGACCAAATACCATTACAGATCGGATGAACCCCTTCACAGCAATGAGTGATGCTGAATTTGTTGATCGATTCCGCCTCAAAAAAGCTTCCATGTCTGATCTCATTGAGGAAATTAGAGATCAACTTCCTGCCGCAAATGATTTGAGAGGTAATTTTTTCCCATCAATACAATTTAATTTTGCAATGCTGTTATTGAAATGTATACACTCTGCATATTGAAACTACTGTGCATCTTACTTCACTGGTAAGCCAAAAAGAACCCATTACTTTCATGATGTGGAGATCATATTACTAGTGTACATGAGTGGTTTGCTAAAGCGGTATATATTTTCTCTCCCAACAGAATGTCCTGTTCCACCATACCTCCAAACACTTATTGCGATACGATGCATGGCAACTGGAGATCACCAAAGGACATTAGGTGACTGCCATGATGTGTCACAAACGACAGTCAGCCAATGTCTGAAGATAGTCTCCAGAGCAATTGCCAGTAGGAGGAGACATTATATAATACCTCCTTCTGGCCCAAACCTGAACCAAACTATTCAAAGATTTTATGACATCAGTGGGATGCCTGGTGTTATAGGAGCAATCGACTGTACGCACATTGCTGTATTGAAACCGTCGGTTGAAAATTCAGAGGTGTTTCGTTGCAGGAAAGGTTATTTTTCTCTTAACGTTCAAGCTGTGTGTGGGCCAGATCTACTGTTCCAAAATGTTGTTGCCCGTTGGCCTGGGAGTGTCCATGATAGTAGAATTTTTGGAAATTGTAGGCTCTACGCTGAGTTAGAAACTAATTTAAATCCTAGGTATCACCTACTTGGCGATCGTGGATACTCCTTGAGAAGATATCTGTTAACTCCAGTGTCAGATCCAAGTAATGCACACGAGACAGCATATAATACCAGTCATTCCAAAACAAGAAATACCATTGAACGTGCATTTGGTGTTTTGAAAAGGAGATTTGGATATTTAGGGATGAAGGTAAGAACAGATCTAGAAACTACCAAAGCTATGATTGTTGCATGTATGGTACTGCACAACATAGCTGTTAAAACTAGACTGGTTTTGCCTCAAGATGGGGCCGGCCTCAACATCAATTACCATGACCATGATAATGTGGTGCCGGTACAGGTACGTGGAAATCTTCAAGGGAGATTGAAACGCCAACAAGTAATCAGGGATTACTTTTAAGCCGGTACGGGGCATCATCACAGGAGTCATATATGGAGATGTTTCATATTTTCCTCCCACCCATTCCCAGGCTACATAGGTTTCTCTATAACCCCTCCCCTTTATTATGCTTTGCCATACTGCCATATAACCTCTGATGTCTGGCAGTTTCCCTTTTTCAACATTATTTACTTACTTATTATTTTCTTCATAGCTAATTACATGACTCTTGTTGTATGATGAATTCTTTTCTTTTCCAATTGTTGGTGCATGAGTCAATACATAGTAACACATTACTATGTGATCGTTAAATTTTCCTGTGACATGGTGGTACCTTTTCAGATGAAATTAAACTAATTTTCTTTTTATTGATATGAAGCACTGTCTAGTAATACAGTCAGCTACCACCAGATGTATGATTATTGTATTTTTTCTGTATAAATCATCATTAGTAATAATGTGTAAGTGAAAATATTATTAAGGGCTAGCACATAGTTTCCTTTTTCTTTTCCTTACATAAAAAAATAAGAAAAGAAGGAAGCTACAAGAGGCCGCGAGACCTACACTTGGTAATTCCTATTACATTTTTTGCAAATGTAGCCCCGACCTTTCCCTTATGTGTTAGTATGATGTACAGCATTCTATCAATCCATTATATTATATAGCCTTGATCCCAAAAGTCCACCTTAAATTATTTGCACCATAAAATTAATTACAACCCTGCAAATGTAGCCCCTACCTTTCCCTTATGTGTTAGTATGATGTACAGCATTCTATCGATCCATTACATTATATAGCCTTGATCCCAAAAGTCCACCTTAAATCATTTGCACCCGAAAAATACGTCTGAATAAAGAAACACGTCTGCTGTGTACAACATTTTACAGTTTATTTAATATTTCTAGTTTTCTTTTTGCTGTTGCGCGCTTTATTTTGGATTCCTCAATTCTGATCAGCATATCTTCTATTTGTAGTTCTACAAGATATGCCTTCCCCTCGTTGATCTTGCTTACATCCTCGTGTCCTTTTTCCTGGTCATATGTGGCATATGCGTCACCGTCGTACAAGGCCTCCCGGATCATGCCAACCAATAGATTGCGTTCTGCTGCAGAAATGGGGCTGGTCCTGGCCGGTCCGGTTCCCTCTAATGCTTCCATGATTCTAATGATTTGCTGTGAAAAAAAAAGGTAGGAAGTAACATTAAAATCAACCGTCAAGAAGGATAAATTACAGTACCTTAATACCTGCCATATAACAAAAATTATTTAATGGATCACTGTTCCCACCATATTAACAATTTGGGTAAAGATTAATTTTATTAAAGTTGCCATATCTCGTTTACTACCGTTAGGATGACCATAATATCTGTTACAGCATGGAGTGGTGTTATTACCAACTTCTGGAAATCAGTGAAAAATGGCTTATTGACATTGACTGAGTGACGATCAGCTGGGAGGATCCAGGCATAAACCAAACATAAACCTAGGTCTAGGTAATGTTTTATTGAGTTTATTACGTTAGATTACCGAGAAATCTTGTTTGGCATCGCCCGGTTCCTCCAAACTGATCGTCAGCCAGCTCAGGCGGCGCGCCTTTCACTGCCTCACCTTTATGGAACTGTCGCCGATAGGAATTCTCGCAGAAACACCAACCGAGAACTTTCGCTGACATTGAACTTTTTGGCGACAGTTCCACTTATGATAAAATGAAAAGGCAAATAAAAACTATTTCATTATTGGACACCACATTTTATGTTTGTCCCCACAAAAAAAATTAAAGTGACATTGGTAACGTAATCCTGACCTAACTCTGGGGCTACGCCCCCCCAGACTCCCTCGCTTGTTCACTAACCTAACCGAGACATTGGTAAACTAGCCGACATAAGCTAACCTTACTTTTCAAGCTGTTGCTGGTATATAATCCCTGAATGTAGAAACACTGTTAAAAGTGGATTAAATGTACCTATATAATTGGAGGTTATAATGGACAAGAACTGCGCGGTCGCTACCGCCGTTACCACTTACGTTTTCTCTATTATTTTTTGCTCAGTAAACTGTGTAGTATTAATTCACTTTAGCGTAACCTTCAAAACTGTTATACATAATTTTTATTAAAGAAATGATGCAGTTGTCTGATAATGCGCACACACACACCCTCCCCGTCCGAAGGACCACAACCCTTTAGGAGGTTAGGTTAAGGTTAATAATCTGTCTGGGAGCTCGAGGGGAGCAGTCCCTCCAATTGGAGGAAGGTGCGGTCAGTTCGTACATCAGTTGTTTCGTATACCAGTAGAGTCTTACATCAAAAAAGGTTACTAAAGTCAGTACCAGATTATTATAATATGCTGTATAAATTAAGACAAAAAGCTCTCCTAAGACTGCTATGCTTTTGAATTAGGAGGCAAACTTGACAACTAGTTATGAAACGTCACCAGGTATGTACGGAAAAACTCAAAATCAGTGTACGGTACAAATCTACTGTTTCTTTACTGAAACAATTAACAACACCTGGGTACGAAACAACTTGTGTACGAAACTCCCTGTAACGTTTGGAGGTTAGGGTAATAATCCTCATGATAGGTCTGGGTAGAGCGGACCATTTAGCGGCTGGCGGGTGGGCTGGCCACTTGTTTTCGTACAACTACGTCACTTCTCTGGTTTCTGAGATGAAGGATTACTTCGTTAATACACAGCTAAAAAGTAACAAAGTCAAAGAGATGGGCCTACCTGCTAATAATTGAATGAAAATGACTGGACTCTGCTGTGCTGTACAAAAGAGCGTACGATGTAAACAAACCACTCAGTTTCGAGTCAGTTGAAGGTCGCGTAGCGCACAGACGCGGCTTACAGACTCCTTCCGACATACCAACCTTACCGTGACGGGACTACACGAAGGGAAAAGCCGCGGAAGGATTCGACGTTACCCTGGCTTCCCGTGTAGCGCAGAGAACTCGTCGTGCGGTCCCGTCATGGGAAGGGAAAGGTGACATTTAACAATCTGGCCCATAGCATCGACGTTCGAAACGCCTTTTACCCGAACGTCTACAAGTGTGCATGAGTGTGGTAGAAGCTCAACGTTGGACGAGATGACAGCGTGACAGTGCTTAGCTTTGTCTTCTAAGACCTTTTGAAGTGAGACTTCTGGGAGTGGAGTGGTGTTATTAGACGTAGAAACGTCTTTGGATACATACGTGACGAAAGTCTTACGTTTTCGTTTAGAGCGAAAAGGGCGACCAGCGGAACGACGACATGGTCTGGATGGTGAATGTTGGTTAGGCATGGCAAGTGAAGAACTAGGAATGGAGAACACTTGTATCAGAGATTTGTCAGTAGGAGTGCATGTGGAATCAAGAGCTTGTGAAGACTCAGGAGAGTCGCATGCAGTGGAGGAGACAATGTCAGCATGAACAGAGTCAGGAAAAGCTCTAGATGGTTTCA
>JACEEZ010020920.1:31801-41801 GCA_016584305.1 Chionoecetes opilio
TAAGAAAAAAATATAAAAATCCAAATATGCAAGTGGGATTCACATGGTTTAAAAGCACACAAGCGGTTGAGTGCCTGTGGCAAACGTTTGTGGTGGGTAGGAGGCTCTCACATACATCGGTGGAGTGTGGGACTTGTATGTAAAATATAAAGTCGGGTATGGGGGGCCTGGGCTCGGAGATCCGAAGGCTTTGTGGTTGGACCGGTTTGAGTGTGAGCGTCCCATTCGGATCCTCCGGTGGATATCTTCTGAGATCTCGCTTCCTCATGGAGAAATATTTTAATATTTAGTTTGTTATTGGTGTAGTTCGAATGATCGAATGCTGAAAAATGTAGTTATGAACCTTTTCATCCTTAATAATCCCGATGCTGATCTACCGTAGTTTATATCTTCATTATAAGATCTGCATTCTATAGAAAGTATTAGCTCTATTATATATATATATTATATATATATATTTATATTTAATATATATATATATATATAATATATATATATATATATATATATATATATAATATTATATATATTATATATATATATATATATATTATATATATATATATATATATTATATATATATATATATATATATATATATATATATATATATTTGACAAAAAATGCTGATTTCAAGAATGATTGTCAAATCATATTAAAGGACACTAATTTTATTTGACCAAATACCATTACAGATCGGATGAACCCCTTCACAGCAATGAGTGATGCTGAATTTGTTGATCGATTCCGCCTCAAAAAAGCTTCCATGTCTGATCTCATTGAGGAAATTAGAGATCAACTTCCTGCCGCAAATGATTTGAGAGGTAATTTTTTCCCATCAATATAATTTAATTTTGCAATGCTGTTATTGAAATGTATACACTCTGCATATTGAAACTACTGTGCATCTTGCTTCACTGGTAAGCCAAAAAGAACCCATTACTTTCATGATGTGGAGATCATATTACTAGTGTACATGAGTGGTTTGCTAAAGCGGTATATATTTTCTCTCCCAACAGGATGTCCTGTTCCACCATACCTCCAAACACTTATTGCGATACGATGCATGGCAACGGGAGATCACCAAAGGACATTAGGTGACTGCCATGATGTGTCACAAACGACAGTCAGCCAATGTCTGAAGATAGTCTCCAGAGCAATTGCCAGTAGGAGGAGACATTATATAATACCTCCTTCTGGCCCAAACCTGAACCAAACTATTCAGAGATTTTATGACATCAGTGGGATGCCTGGTGTTATAGGAGCAATCGACTGTACGCACATTGCTGTATTGAAACCGTCGGTTGAAAATTCAGAGGTGTTTCGTTGCAGGAAAGGTTATTTTTCTCTTAACGTTCAAGCTGTGTGTGGGCCAGATCTACTGTTCCAAAATGTTGTTGCCCGTTGGCCTGGGAGTGTCCATGACAGTAGAATTTTTGGAAATAGCAGGCTCTACGCTGAGCTAGAAACTAATTTAAATCCTAGGTATCACCTACTTGGCGATCGTGGATACTCCTTGAGAAGATATCTGTTAACTCCAGTGTCAGATCCAAGTAATGCACACGAGATAGCATATAACACCAGTCATTCCAAAACAAGAAATACCATTGAACGTGCATTTGGTGTTTTGAAAAGGAGATTTGGATATTTAGGGATGAAGGTAAGAACAGATCTAGAAACTACCAAAGCTATGATTGTTGCATGTATGGTACTGCACAACATAGCTGTTAAAACTAGACTGGTTTTGCCTCAAGATGGGGCCGGCCTCAACATCAATTACCATGACCATGATAATGTGGTGCCGGTACAGGTACGTGGAAATCTTCAAGGGAGATTGAAACGCCAACAAGTAATCAGGGATTACTTTTAAGCCGGTACGGGGCATCATCACAGGAGTCATATATGGAGATGTTTCATATTTTCCTCCCACCCATTCCCAGGCTACATAGGTTTCTCTATAACCCCTCCCCTTTATTATGCTTTGCCATACTGCCATATGACCTCTGATGTCTGGCAGTTTCCCTTTTTCAACATTACTTACTTACTTATTATTTTCTTCATAGCTAATTACATGACTCTTGTTGTAAGATGACTTCTTTTCTTTTCCAATTGTTGGTGCATGAGTCAATACATAGTAACACATTACTATGTGATCGTTAAATTTTCCTGTGACATGGTGGTACCTTTTCAGATGAAATTAAACTAATTTTCTTTTTATTGATATGAAGCACTGTCTAGTAATACAGTCAGCTACCACCAGATGTATGATTATTGTATTTTTTCTGTATAAATCATCATTAGTAATAATGTGTAAGTGAAAATATTATTAAGGGCTAGCACATAGTTTCCTTTTTCTTTTCCTTACATAAAAAAATAAGAAAAGAAGGAAGCTACAAGAGGCCGCGAGACCTACACTTGGTAATTCCTATTACATTTTTTGCAAATGTAGCCCCGACCTTTCCCTTATGTGTTAGTATGATGTACAGCATTCTATCAATCCATTATATTATATAGCCTTGATCCCAAAAGTCCACCTTAAATTATTTGCACCATAAAATTAATTGCAACCCTGCAAATGTAGCCCCTACCTTTCCCTTATGTGTTAGTATGATGTACAGCATTCTATCGATCCATTACATTATATAGCCTTGATCCCAAAAGTCCACCTTAAATCATTTGCACCCGAAAAATACGTCTGAATAAAGAAACACGTCTGCTGTGTACAACATTTTACAGTTTATTTAATATTTCTAGTTTTCTTTTTGCTGTTGCGCGCTTTATTTTGGATTCCTCAATTCTGATCAGCATATCTTCTATTTGTAGTTCTACAAGATATGCCTTCCCCTCGTTGATCTTGCTTACATCCTCGTGTCCTTTTTCCTGGTCATATGTGGCATATGCGTCACCGTCGTACAAGGCCTCCCGGATCATGCCAACCAATAGATTGCGTTCTGCTGCAGAAATGGGGCTGGTCCTGGCCGGTCCGGTTCCCTCTAATGCTTCCATGATTCTAATGATTTGCTGTGAAAAAAAAAGGTAGGAAGTAACATTAAAATCAACCGTCAAGAAGGATAAATTACAGTACCTTAATACCTGCCATATAACAAAAATTATTTAATGGATCACTGTTCACACCATATTAACAATTTGGGTAAAGATTAATTTTATTAAAGTTGCCATATCTCGTTTACTACCGTTAGGATGACCATAATATCTGTTACAGCATGGAGTGGTGTTATTACCAACTTCTGGAAATCAGTGAAAAATGGCTTATTGACATTGACTGAGTGACGATCAGCTGGGAGGATCCAGGCATAAACCAAACATAAACCTAGGTCTAGGTAATGTTTTATTGAGTTTATTACGTTAGATTACCGAGAAATCTTGTTTGGCATCGCCCGGTTCCTCCAAACTGATCGTCAGCCAGCTCAGGCGGCGCGCCTTTCACTGCCTCACCTTTATGGAACTGTCGCCGATAGGAATTCTCGCAGAAACACCAACCGAGAACTTTCGCTGACATTGAACTTTTTGGCGACAGTTCCACTTATGATAAAATGAAAAGGCAAATAAAACTATTTCATTATTGGACACCACATTTTGTTTGTCCCCCCAAAAAAAATTAAAGTGACATTGGTAACGTAATCCTGACCTAACTCTGGGGCTACGCCCCCCCAGACTCCCTCGCTTGTTCACTAACCTAACCGAGACATTGGTAAACTAGCCGACATAAACTAACCTTACTTTTCAAGCTGTTGCTGGTATATAATCCCTGAATGTAGAAACACTGTTAAAAGTTGATTAAATGTACCTATATAATTAGAGGTTATAATGGACAAGAACTACGCGGTCGCTACCGCCGTTACCACTTACGTTTTCTCTATTATTTTTTGCTCAGTAAACTGTGCAGTATTAATTCACTTTAGCGTAACCTTCAAAACTGTTATATATAATTTTTATTAAAGAAATGATGCAGTTGTCTAATAACGCGCACACACACACCCTCCCCGTCCGAAGGACCACAACCCTTTAGGAGGTTAGGTTAAGGTTAATAATCTGTCTGGGAGCTCGAGGGGAGCAGTCCCTCCAATTGGAGGAAGGTGCGGTCAGTTCGTACATCAGTTGTTTCGTATACCAGTAGAGTCTTACATCAAAAAAGGTTACTAAAGTCAGTACCAGATTATTATAATATGCTGTATAAATTAAGCCAAAAAGCTCTCCTGAGACTGCTATGCTTTTGAATTAGGAGGCAAACTTGACAACTAGTTATGAAACGTCACCAGTTATGTACGGAAAACTAAAAAATCAGTGTACGGTACAAATCTACTGTTTCTTTACTGAAACAATTAACAACACCTGGGTACGAAAAACTTGTGTACGAAACTCCCTGTAACGTTTGGAGGTTAGGGTAATAATCCTCATGATAGGTCTGGGCAGAGGCGGCCATTTAACGGCTGGCGGGTGGGCTGGCCACTTGTTTTCGTACAACTACGTCACTTCTCGGGTTTTTCGAGACGAAGGATTACTTCGTAATACACAGCTAAAAAGTAACAAAGTCAAAGAGATGGGCTTACCTGCTAATTTAATTTGAATGAAAATGACTGGACTCTGCTGTGCTGTACAAAAGAGGTACGATGTAAACAAACCCCCTCAGTTTCGAGTCAGTTGAGTCGCGTAGCGCACAGACGCGGCTTACAGACTCCTTCCAACATACCAACCTTACCGTGACGGGACTACACAAGGGAAAAGCCGCGGAAGGATTCGACGTTACCCTGCTTCCCGTGTAGCGCAGAGAACTCGTCGTGCGGTCCCGTCATGGGAAGGGAAAGGGGGACTTTTAAACAATCTGGCCCATGCATCGACGTTCGAAACGCCTTTTACCCGAACGTCTACAAGTGTCATGAGTGTGGTAGAAGCTCAACGTTGGACGAGATGACAGGTGACAGTGCTTAGCTTTGTTCTTCTAAGACCTTTTGAAGTGAGACTTCTGGGAGTGGAGTGGTGTTTTAGACGTAGAAACGTCTTTGGATACATACGTGACGAAAGTCTTACGTTTTCGTTTAGAGCGAAAAGGGCGACCAGCGGAACGACGACATGGTCTGGATGGTGAATGTTGGTTAGGCATGGCAAGTGAAGAACTAGGAATGGAGAACACTTGTATCAGAGATTTATCAGTAGGAGTGCATGTGGAATCAAGAGCTTGTGAAGACTCAGGAGAGTCGCATGCAGTGGAGGAGACAATGTCAGCATGAACAGAGTCAGGAAAAGCTCTAGATGGTTTCAAGACTTCTGGAATGAAACGTTCACGCCTATAGATTCCATGTAAGCGTGGATATAGATCGATCTCAGTGTTGGTCAGAGCAGGACGGCCAATGAGAGCGTTAGCTGGAATGGTTATACCGTTTGCTATATAGTAAGTCAGGCTGACAGGTAGCAAGTCAGGACATAGTGTATGTGTTAAACATAACTTTACCTAGAGTAGTGAGTGCAGTTCCATCGATTCCACAAAGTTGTAGGTCAGAAGGTTCTAAAATGATTAATTTACGATTTCGCACAGCTCTCATGTTATCAAAGCACTCTTTAGTCATGATATTTACTGAAGAACCTGTATCAACAAACAAGGTGAAATAGTGCTGGTTGACTTCAGCTTGCAAAATCATTGGGTCCTCCCAAAGTGTATTAGAAATGGTATACAAAGGGAGTGAAGGTTCATCTGTGTGAGCTGGATCGTGTTGCTCGGAGGAGTGCACGTCGTGTGATAGTCATTGAGGGTTATACTGCTGTGAATGGCGAGGAGATTGTGGTCCTTCACGACCGTCAGAGGTGTTGTGTTGCTGTGAATATCGAGGAGCGTTTGTTCCTGCGTGACATTCAGAAGTGGTGTGACCACATTGGCCATGGTGATCACAAAAGCGTGGAACATACTGCTGGTTTGGAAAATGACGTTGTCGTGTAAAGCAACGCTCGATCGTGTGTCCCTTGTTTTTGCAGTAATAGCAGTACGAGGCAGGTGAGTGATTAGCCCGGGACTGTGGTGAATGTGAAGATGAGCGTTGTCTTTGACGATTATTTGAGGGTGAACGAGTGTTTGAGTTGAAAGGAGGACGAGAAGTGCTTCGTGGTTGGTGGTGTTTGTGTTGTGTAGATACAGCAGCAGACATAGAAGAATGTGCGTTAGCTGAAAACACTAGTGACGAGGAGTCCTCAAAATTAGAAGCAAATGCAGTTAAGGTGTCTGTTGGAGCAAAGTTAAAGTGTTTATCAGACGCCTGTTTTGCTGTGGAAGGGTGTATGAGAAAAATGTAAGTGTAGTATCCAAAAAGGTTACCTACAGCTTTTAGACTCATTTCCCCATCTTCATCAACCCATTCCGAAGATTCCAGCTGTCTTATCAAGTCTAATTTGACGTTAGAAGATTGTTGCAAGGCTGACATGACTGGAATAGGGTGTTCTTGCCTTTTGTGAGTGTCTGCAAGTCTGAAGAGTGGAGCAAGGATACCGGATTTCTGACTGCCACTGAAATATTTATTGAATGTGAACTTAAACTCGTCATAGGTCTTAATTGTGAGAAATAAATAAATCTGCAGGTATTGTCCTGCGAGGCAGTCAGACAAGTCACAGCGGGACTTTAGTTGAGCGATTTTAATTGCATCGTCAGTGATGTTACGACGCGCGATCTCATCATCTACATCTTTAAGAAGTATATGTACCGAAATATTGTTGCCTGTAAATTTAAGAAAGGAAGGGACCTCGTGTACCAGAGTGACTGAAGTTGGCGCTGGTGGATCAGGAATGATGATGATGACAGTATGAAAAAAGAAAGGAATGTAAATATCAGAGTACACAACAGTTATGGCATATAATGATAATAATAATAATAATATAATATCCTAGATAGACTACGTATAAATGGAAAACACGCAAGAGAACGTGAATAAAAATGAAGTAACACAGTGTAAGTTGGAGAGTGTTAGTGTATCACTGATGGAACAAAAGGTATGTGTGTAAGTGGGGAACGTCAGTTTATCATTTATGTAACAAAAGAAAAAAGAAAGGGACTAAATAAAAGAAACCATACGCTCACAAAATACAAATACCGTAACTCAGCAGAAGCCCATAAAGTCCAAGGGGGCGGCGTGTCAGGAGTCAGACACGAACAGACACTGTTAGGCGGACGCAGTAACACAGTCACACAGCGTTGCGGGTATAACAGGCCACAGGATCCCTAAGAAGCCGAGTCAGAATCAGAACACAGTCACAAATGAATAAAATAATATGGTGGAAACACACCACAGGATCACAGAGGGTATTGCAGGGGGAGAACAAACCATCCAAGATGGCGGTGTGTTATTGTTTGGAAATATTGCAGGATGGCAGACCAAGACCAAGAGAAATACGGTATAAGACCGAGACCTCAAAGATGGCGGCTTGGAGAGGGAGGATTACAATGGCGGACACACACACACTAAAAAAAACACAGCCTTGGCAATGTCGCAAAATGGCGGACAAGGGCAAAACAAAAAATTCAGCCAGAAAAATTAAATTAGCACGTAAAAAATTAACTAGGACTGAAGGTCTGAGAGACTATATCTTATAGGTTAAGGATAGGACACGAAGAAAAGAATGTTATGGAGGTACTTAACGAATGTTGAGGAAACGTGGAGAGGGTCCACAGGTGGAGGTGGATGGAGGTGGTGGAGGAGGACGCTGCACCAGCAGCGCGAGGAGGCAGGAGGCGGTGTAGCAGACGGCGGAGACGGTGTAGGCGGCAGGAGGAGGCCAAGGGAAGAGGAACCTCACCTCACGGGCGGCCAAACGCGATGAGTAGGCGTTTGGAGAGACCGTAAGGGGTCGCGTAGAACTTTATCACGTGGCCAGGCGGTGTCGTGGAGGCGTGGTAGAACACAGCTTCGGAGGAGATGGAGGAGCCGCGTATGTGGATGCGTTGGGCGGCGAGGTGGGAGGCATGGAGTGGCTGGCGGGCGCCACGTGGTACGTTGGCGTGGGAAGGCCTCGTTGTTGGTATGGCCACACGTGGAAGGAGCCGATGGCCAGGAGAGGTGGTGATGTAGAACGATACCTCTTGAGCAGCCAGGAGTCGTGTAGTCGCGGGCGGCAGGTACAGCCGGGTGGATGAAGGAGGAAGCTTCGGGGCCGGAGATGTTCACGGATAAGGGCGGCGCAGGTAGTTGTTGTATCGGCGCGGGATAGGCAGGTGGCGATGGACGGAGAGGCGATGCCTTGTTGATGTGTAGGATGGCGGGAGGCACTTGGTGGCGGGAAGGAGGCTAGGTCACCACGTGTCACGGTGGATGGAAAAGAACAGTGTATTACCAGAGCACCGCTGTGCACCAAATGTAAGGAGATGTATTCCCCTTTAGGGGGAAGCAGAAACAAGTTTGTCTGCTTTGGTAGTTGGTTTATTTAACACTGGTAAAGATAAATGGTAACACGTGGGTGTAAAATGAATAGGAGCGACTGTGACCTGCTCCCTTGTATGCAGTGTTGCCAAATGCGCCGGACGTAAAAGCGCTGGATTGAGGTATGAAATGCGCTAGAAATGCGCTAGAAAAGTTTTCGTCTCCTCACCTCAGTGACCTCACGCCTTTTTTATATATGTATGTATATGTATGTGTATGTATATGCATATGTATATGTATATATGTAATAGATGTAAATATTAGACGATAAAAATTTGACGAGCCCTGACCCTATATATATGCTAACGTCAAAATTAATTTTGGTCTAGCATCAGTTTATGAGGTCAGTACTCCGCCTCTTGATCCGGTGAAATTAAGCACTACACTCTCCCTTCCCAGTTCTCACGGTCCCATCCCAAGCCATCTTGTTGATTTTTTTCTTTTTCTTAGTCAGACTCTTATTATTATTCATAAATTCACAGAAAAAAAGAAAGATTAGATAGTACACTCATACACGAACAAAACTGTATAACAGGTGATCTGTAGCACCAGCAACAATCAAACTGTGTGTGTGGTGTGTAAATGTGTGTGTGTGCGTACGTACGTATGAATGTGTGTGTGTGTGCATGTGTGTGTGTGTGTGTGTGTGTGTGCGTACGTGCGTGCGCGCGTGTGTGTGTGTAAGTGTAAGTGTGTGTGTGTGTCAGTGTGTGTGTGTGTGTGTGTGTGTTGCATGTTTGTTTTGCAGTCTGGCCACCGTGACCATGCATGCTTCTATCACATGAGGTGGAAGGGCCAAGGTTTCGGTCCAGGTGTGAAAAGGGAGTTTATCTCATGGGAATTGCAATTAAGGCTCTCTCTCCGTCTAGTGGACGATAAAGGCGAATTTCGCGAACCACCCTCTCCTAGCTCCCCTTCCTCCCATGGCCACCTGCTTCTCCCCTCCACTAATCCTTAAACTTCTCACCTTCATGCCAGGTCACAGAAGAGATAATCCGGAAATACCGAGGCTTGACCTGGGCCTGCCTCACCACAGTGACCACATCCATAGCATAAATGGCAGTTTTTGCTTTTAACCAGGGCGCTAGGAAAAATACACTAGAACATGCACCAGATTGAATAAAAATGCACTGAAAAACGCGCTATGCGCAAAACACAGAATGTACGCGCTGATTGTGATGCCAATGCGTCAGAACTAGCGCGCTTCGCGCTGGTTTGGCAACACTGCTTGTATGTCCTCTGTGGGAGGGAGGTCGGCCAGGTTGCGACCCCGCTGGCTCGTCTGGCGCATGCGCGGGAAAACATTATAGGAACCACCGCTAGGTGGTAGGTGGTAACCTTCGTAACCATCGTGGGTTGTCAAGTGTACAAGGACTTAATACTAACCAAAGACTACTCTATACTGGACTTGCTACTCGTGCCCCGCGCCAACCCGCCCATGACCAGTGGAGGCCAGTTTGGGATTCCTGCCATTTTAGAACATCACCCCTATTTCCCTTCCTAAGGTTTATCAGTATATATGATATACCGTTATCTTCGTAACTGTTTGTTCTATAATATCATCAAATAAAAAACAGTAAAAT
>JACEEZ010020920.1:46801-74301 GCA_016584305.1 Chionoecetes opilio
GATCAGCTTCAATCCTACAGCTTTACCAATACCAAACACTCTCGAAGTAGTGTCGCAGCCTAACATGGCATGGACAAACAGCAAGTCTCGACACACCTGTTCTCCCAGCTCCGATCTTGCCTTATGGATGTCCATGTATCTTTTCTGTTGTCCGGACTTTGCCTCTGGATGGAAGTAGAGTCTCCTGTGGTTCCTAATGGCCTGATGGCACAATAGTATCATAAGGTCAGTGTCATCTCCAACAACGATAGTGTCACATGTCTCAGCAACCTTCAGAGCATGGGAAACAACAACTATGTCAGCATCGCCATCTGCATGGTGAACTACACAACCTGATTTCTCCAGGGTACTACCCAGCATGTTAATGAACTTCTGTTTGTTGGTTTTGCTGGCCAAGAAGTCATCTTTCTTCATTTGAAGTTGCATACCGGGGACAACATGGACATCTCTGACTACTGCTGATCCTGTTCTTCTGAATTGGATGCCATCCTTTGGCGCTGGTCCACCGTCATACCCGTCAAAGACAATGACGGGTTGTTTGTATTTCCGCTTTACACATGCCGCATATCTTTGACAGATGGCATCATATGTCTCTCCATTCCCCAAAATGATCCCATGTAGCAACGCGCCTCCGTCGATTACATGTGTAATATGGCTAGATTCGAGTTCCTCTTGCTCTTTATCAGAGATCGTAGGTGCTAATTCCTAAATGGCATTTGCCAGCGCTGGCTTATTGGCCTTCAAGAGGACGTCCCGTCTATCAAAAAGAGCTGGAGGGAATCCACACAGTTCATAACAAAACGCCTCATTGAGTTTGTCCTTGTGCGTACCAATAATAACCAGCCTTTGGAATAGCAGTTGTGGGTCAATATGCACGTCATCCCCATCAATCTTGACTTTTGACTTGGATTCCATAGTAACTGCTCTATCTTTCTTCCGATATGTGTAGTTGCAAACCTGCTTCCCACACATCCCATCCAGAATGCTCTCCCCAACTTCTTTCGCCTGAGTCACATTCACATTCTCTGCTGCAAGTACACCAGTCACCAGATTCTTCAGACCACCTTCTTTCTCGAATGGTCTCCTATCTTGGAAGAATTCAATCAGTTTGTTCACATCAGCAGAATCCTTCTTCAGACGGGCTGTGGACAGATCTTTGTGCTGTTCACTACTGACAAATGCTACATTGGTAAGGTCCTGCATAGCTTGGGTCACTTCTGCACACACCGGACTGGACATGCACCACACATTCCTTTGTGTTTCTGTCAATCCGCGTCCTCTGGTAAGATCCCCTGTTGTTTTGAGGCTTCTCATTAGGACCTGTTCTACTACTAGGTCAGGGGACAACCCACCCCAGAATCTGAAAGACCTTCGAACAACATGAAGTCCATTTTTGAACTTATTGAAAAGTCCCTCATTTCTGGTCTCGAGGTCAGACATCTTTTGCAAGTAGATATGCAATAACTTTGTGTACAAGCTGTGTCCCGAAGCTGCAAGGTATGGTAACATCTTCTTCATTGCTTCAAGATGGAGAGTCCAGATCCCAGTCCTTTCTGATCGTAGAAACTTTCGAATGATGTCAAGCATCATCAAGTACATCTTCCACAGCTGACAAGTGTTCCTTCTTTCTTTGGGTGTGTCGGTCACTTTGGAAATCAAGGTTTGTATTTCATTCAGTGTTGGTGACGATTCAACCTCCGACATGAATATCTATCCTGAAATCAGTTGATCGAGCATCTTCGCAACGTCCTGCATGATGTCTGGGACATGTACCCCTTGATCCGTATCAGCTGATTCCTCAGCTTGATCACTATCAGCTGATTCCTCCCCCTGTGAACCATCTGTGACCACTGATGGTAGGAGTCCCTCCTCGGCCAATTCCTGATCATCGCCACATTCATCCTCGGTCTCTAGAGGTACCATGGAAAGGGAGCTTGAAGTCAGTTTGAAGCCAAGTGAATCTACCAGTAGGATTGCATGGAAGGCAGTATTCACAAGGAAATGTCCTCTCAAAGCCCTGTCAGCAGCTTTACCACTCATGATGTGAGTGACAGTGTTGCTGGCAAACACTTGTTCCAAGATTTCCTTCAATCCAGATCCCTCCACCAGATGACTAATGCAGCCCAAGTAGCTCATGAGGGTGGGGAAGCCTCCGAGTCTCAGTATAATTGATTGGAGTGGACTTCCTTCCCTCTCGTTTTCCAGGATGGTAGTAGCCTTCCACCAGAGTGGCTGATCAAAGGTGATCACTGGAGTAACATCATAACGACTGGAATGCTCGAACACAAAACACAAAGTGCAAAATATGCACGTCAGATCTCCGGGATCCATGTTAATCATTGGCAATAACCTTACCGATTATACATCAGGATGGTCTCCTTTAGAGACTAGTTGCATGAAACCTGACCAGCCTGGTCTCTGTGGTTTGACTGGAAAGGTTGTTTTCCACAACAGATCCACATGGGCCAGTTCCTCTTGTGACTTCATCCCAGATAACAGGATTTTCCTGTACTCGAGCTTATTCATTCCATTCGTTGGGGCCACATAGTGTCGAGTATCAATCTTTCCAGCCTGGGATATATCACTTGCAGTCACAGTTATCCGTCTTATTATAGATGTGCTTTTAACCTTAGGAGTAATGTTGGCAATTATGCCCATGCCGTGAAACGTACCACTACCATCTAGGGTTTGCACATTGTGGTCCACGTTATCTTCAGCATAGTAGATGAAATAGCCTGGTATATAACCTGGAATATCCGTCCCACTCTGAGTAGCAGCACACCTTTTGTACTTCTGAATTTTACTATAACTACTGCAAAAGCCATGCTTATATAATGTCTACGAGATAACGAGAAGCAAAGTGTGAGTGCAATTGCACACCTAGGCCTAACTGCGATGGGTCTATAAGAACACTGGGCCTAGTTGCCTGCATTACTGCTTGTCCAATTGAAGACAATTTCAGAGACTTGAGATCTTTGTCCGTTCCGACCAAAAGACAGTCCAAAAAATGTTGCAAAGAGTTGGGCAAGAATGCACAAGTCATATCAACAGAAGACATTTCAATGGAGGTAGGGTAAATGTCTTTGTCTTGAACTACTGTTTTTATGTCAGTCTTTACCAGTTTTGCCGCTGTCTCGATCAACCGAAGTTTTTCAGCCTCAATATCAGAAGTTTTGGGTTGACTAAAAAAGTCACTGATAATTGAAGCAGCCTTTGGTCGAAATGTGACGATGTTTTTCTTCCCATTGATCTCGGTGATGACAACTTTGTTTCCAAAATGTTCTTTGAGTTTCTCTTTCATGTGCTTTTCCATATGGCTCACTCTCAGAATTCTGTAGGACATTGGCCATTTGTGAAATGAGATCTTGAACAGTAGTTAGATCTTCATCATTCGTTTCAAGGTTGTCAACCACTTTCAAGAAAGCCTGCTCCCTTTCGCTAGCAATGGGCCGCCCAACCTTCCTTCTCTTGGAGAATTGAGCAGTGTCACTTCGAAAGCATTCAGGGACTTGTTTCATTGTTCTAAAGTTCACATTACAAGACTGATGATACCTAGCATCGGCAGTATGTAGATCTTGGTCAAAATTTATTGTTGACAGCACAGTTCCTCCCCATTCATCATTACGTTCTCTGCATTTCTTCCTAACAGTGTCCTGAAAGTCGAAGGTGCGGACAGGCAAGAGGACATTATCTTTCTGCCGTCCTTGGTATCGGTCACCATTTCCACATAACAAACAGTGATCTTGATAACTAAATTTGGGATCAGTTGAGCGGAGACTAAGACGTCTGTCAGCTGATGAGATACGTTTATGTCTGCCACCATCACTGTTGTAGTCTCTTCGGCACTTTGTATGCACCTGCTGTCCTGGCACGACCTGTACATGGTCATCGGCTCCTGCACTAGCAATCCCTTCACAACCTTTCTCCGTCAGCGTCACTACCGGGGATATATTAGATAGTGGTTCACTACAGAAGACATACTCAGCCATACCAGCCCTGAAAAAAAAGTAGTGTCAAAATCCCTTTATCACAAACCCTATTATCATGAATAAAACATATAGGAGGTGGCCTTAAATATGACTGCATCCATTCGAAATCATGTGTTTCTGAAAGATTAGCTTTGAAAACATAGGTATAGGTACCAATTTTAGATTCCTACTGTAATAAATTGCCCGAGTTGCGTCATGAGGTATGCAGGAAAACTGGCTCAGAGATATACAATTTTCAATGGTAAAATTGCATGTTCCAATTAAAGCATGTTCCAATATTTAGACAAAGTGGGATTTTTTATATGTTATTTCTAACTCCTCTGTCCACCAAATAAAACTGGTTTCGTTTCTTTTGCAATTAGTGACGGGTTTGGCCAAATTTGCGCCAAAAAGACTAGACTATTCCTTGCATTGTTTAGTGGGCGCTCCATAGCTCAGTGGTAAAGTGTTGCTGTTTCTATGCAAACACTTGTGTTCGAATCCCCACACTCAAATAACAGTTATCTTTTACCAACCTCGGACCCCGCCACCTCCCCGTCCATGGATCTGCCTCTCAATATTTTTGTTGAACCCTTAAATTGTAAGAATATTAATCTTTTTACCTTGTATTTGTAAATCGTCAGTTAATAGTGTTTCCTTTTCAAATCAAAATTCAATTTAATTCAATTAACGTGATGTTTAGCTTACCTTTGTCGCTTAAAATTAAGAAGCTTAAATATTTCTGTGTTGGTGTGCACAGGGTGGGTGTGGGAGAGCGCGTCACAGGCTGAGGGCGACAGGTAAAATAACACTTATAGTAACTATAATACAGGTAAACGGTAATAGGTAAAATAACAGTGCATTCATTGCAAAATAATGACAAATGAACCAATTAACGCATAATGAGAGAAAAGAAAAACGATTCGCAGGAAGTAAAAGTTCACAGAAAAGAGTTCCTGTTGTCTCCTCACACGCCTTTCAGTCCCATTTCACAACACTAGATGATTAAGAAAGAAAATAAAAAGAGCATTCATAATTCTAAAGTTAGTGATCGCAGACAAATATTTATCACTCTTATGTTCTAATCACGTGAATATGTTTGTTGCTGTGTTGTCTGTACTTCCTCTAACAGCAGCCTTCCATGACCTGCCTACACCTGCTCGCCTCGCCCCCCTTCATAATAGCGACCACAACAACGGATTTTTTCTTTTTTTTTAGTAAGACGAGCGGACAGCCAATAAAAAACTAGATTTGGTTTCTTCCGTGCTTTCTAGCTCTTTATTTTACTCATCATGCCTCGCAGTAAGCGTAAAGAGCTTTTGAAGGCTCGAGAAAGAGCTCTAAACAGGGCAAAACTTCAGCTATTGAAGGACAGTGGTGGTGGTGGTGGTGGTGGTGAAGGTTCATCAACCCCCACACCTGTTGATACAACCCCAACGCGGGACCAAGTCATTGGATAGGCTGTGAAGAGGTCATTAGAAATTAGAAAATAACTATTACTTCATGATAGAACAACAGAGGATGAGAGTGAGGGGCTAGCAATCCTCAAGAAAAAAAGATTTGAAAACTTAGTGAAGTGTATAGGCAAGTGTGATGATTGTGATGGTGAACTCACTCTGCACACAAGATACGAGAATTGTTATGTGTTTTTGGTCGTGTAATGCAGTGAGTGTGAGAAGATTACGTATGAAGATGTGCCTGAACATGTCTCTGATGAAATGATGACGAAGAAGATGCAACAGACACCAATGATACCCTAGTATTATATATTCATATGTAAGTATTTCAGATACATACCTATATTTATAAAACTGAAACATTCTTCCTTCTCAAAGAGAGGGAAGAAGGGGACCAGGCTGCAAACATTTGAGCAAAAATTATCTGTAAATAACTGAAAGAATTATTAAAATATCTCCAAAATTTTAGGCGGTGTTTCAGGAAAAAAGTATTTTCTTTTACTTCAAAGCAACAAAACTCATTTAGTTTTCATAATAAATCAATTCTGTAAAAAGTACTTTGATCACAAAACACTACTCTGAAAATCTATTCAAAAGAAATTCTTATTTGGGAAAGAGTAAGAGATCTGTAGTCCATTTTATCTTATTAACTTACAAAACTTTAGCCTTTTCAAAAACATGCTTTCGTCAGACATGAAAGTTTACGTTAAATCTGTCTAAAAATAGATTTGCATATATAATAAATATTAAACTCATGAACGTTCATCAAATTTGAAACATTAGTGTATCATCATTAATTCTGATAGTTGTCTGTAGTTAGGGTCATTAATACTTGGTGGTTACTGTTATTGTTAGACTACCTAAAAAGTATTGTTACTGTTTCCAAGTTACGAAGTATTGTATCCCCACCGTCAATTTGTGAGGAATGGAATGTTTTCTCCTTCCCTTCAGAGCGCTTCTCTGTCAGTCGCTACCTGTAAAGTGTAAGGTGAGGTACAACCATGGATTGCTATTACAAGGCTGCATTTGTTTGTGACTACACATGAGTGTATATTTCTATGTTAATGAATAGGAGTGCGTGTTTCTATGTTAGCTAATGATAAAATGTTAATGATATTCTATTTATGGGGATGATTTGGTTTCATTTACGAATAGTTAAACTACTACATGTCCATTTAGTTTGTTGTACAGTTGGTGTTAGATTATTTATGATTTCAGAATCGTCGACATTGTCAGTGATGTCGATGCATTATTTAGAGAAGTTGAGTGGAATCCACAAGTGACTGGGGAGCTAACGTTGTAAGTTTATTTTTGTTTTGTTTGACGACCTTATATGAAAGACTGGTGATAATTATGTCATATGCATTATTTAGGAGTATTTATTACTTTGTAGACCTGTACAATTAAGACTGACATTTCACAGGTAGAAACGTCAGAAATAAAGATGTTACGGCAAGCTCAAACTATTATTGTGGATTCATGAAACATTTCGACAACGCTTCAAGATGAGTGACCAACAGGAACAACTCAAGCGGCAGCGAGCATCAGCTAAGAGAAAGTTTACAAGGAAATATAACTTCCTCAGAGAAAGTAGAGGAGACGATGACTCTGAGTGTGTGTTAAAAGGTAATTATAACGAACTGTACAATGCCTTCGTAGAAGTGGAAAATATACATGAACAATATGTGGAATCGTTCGTTGAAACTGGAGTGGAAGATAGTGTTTTAGATGCTGAAAATTCATATATATTAGAATTAGAACGGGAAAAAAAAGGAAGCTCATGTAATCCTAGCAAAGAAAACTGAAAGTGTTTCGAAAACTGAGCGTCAAACCAAAGTGAAAGTGAGAGCGTTAGAACCTCCTGTGTTTGATGGTAATGCTAGATAATATTCAAGTTTTAAGGCAGACTTTGAAAGATTGATAAGTAAAACCTTTGGTAACGACCCGTATGCCTTGAAACAGTGTTTGAATGGCGAAGCTCTGTAAACAATCAGAGGCGTAGAAAACGATTATGAGAAAATGATAAATAGATTGGATATGAAATGTGGTAACAACAGAAAGATCGTAGACATGGTGTTGTGTGATCTTAAATCTTAAAAGAAAATACCTGAGGTTTTAAAAGTTTTCGTGAAATGGTAATAAAGTGGAGACATGTTGGTAGACCTAAAAAAAAAGGCCCTAAGTGCAAATGAATACCGAAACAGGGTAATCATATAAAAAAAAATCTCCCCACGGCTCAAAAACTGAGGGGGTAATTTAGGGGCTAAAAAGATCGCTATATAAACGATATATGAAAGATTTTTCCCGGAATTGCTAAAAATTTCCGGGGGAAAAAGAAGATTCTAGAATATATGGATTCAACCTTTCGTAAACCTGTAAATTAATCCAAGTTTTCTATGTTTCAGTGAATAAAGACAAAAAATGAACGCGTAATAATCAGCGAGGTTGAGATGTTAAAAAACTTGAGAAGCCACGATAACAAAATAGAAAAGGGAAAACAGGCATGTTTAAATTTTAAGACATTAGTTTAAAATAAAAATGGTCAAATTCCAATGATCTAAAAACCGAAAAATCCCAGTGGTCGGGCTTTTTTAACCCCAAAGGGTTTGGTCTTTTGTGTTTTGGCTCTGCGACTAATATTTCAAAAATAAATTTCGCGATAAATTTATGCACCGCACTGAATCCCAAAAATAAGTTGTTCTTTGTTCTAATTTATATGGGAAAAGCATTACGGGGAACGTTCTATAATTCAATTATTGCAAATTACTCCCCTCGAGTATCAAGTTTAATATATTTTTTAAAGATATTGGGGCATTTTAAAAATTTGGGGCCCCAGTTCACACTTTTTTTCTAAGACAGTACTGCCGGTTGGCAACGCTTGTGAAAATAAATAGGGAATGTTTGGAAAAAGAAGAAAAAAATCCCAAAATGGGTTGTTTGCTCGACAAGTGGGTTTATAATTGTGGGGTGACATGCCGCGGGGGGGAGTGGTGGGGGGGAGATTGTGGCGGGAATTGAAAAAAAATATTACGACTTCACGCGTCGACCCTTGCACTTCCAGGGTTTTTATTTATTGATAAAAATAATAACAGGAAAATATGACTGCCTAGGTGTAGATAACTTCTAAACATACGTTATTGACTATATAATATCATAGAGTAACATTTACCTCGCCTCCTCAACTATAACTTACTTGGTTATTTGGTTAAATACATGTTTTACAGAATCAGACTTCTATACAATGTACATATAGAAGAAAATCGTTCCTAATTTTGTGTTTTAAGTGCAGTGCAATAAGCCCATATTTGTTTTCTAGTAGACCAACTTATTATAAAAAAAGTGAGTTAAAACTGCCAGCGACCCCTGGCATTTCGAGTTCCCGATCTCTCTAATTACGGTAAACAAAACTACTTTGCATATAACAACAACAGTAGATGCTGGACTTCATTCCACTGACAGACACAGCATAAATGAGTGTTTCACTTTTCAAAGGCTAGATAATTGTGGAAAGGTTGATGCATTTGTAATGCCAGTATTAGGTATAATGTATCCCGAGATAGGAAATGGCTTAAGAACATTTATTTCTTTAGTCTAGGCTAAGTGAGCATAGGTACAGTGGTTTAGGTGGTGAATTATATTTCTTATAACAGTTCTTTCATGTTCTTTCTTTCTTTCTGCCCCCCCCCCCTTCTTTCTTTCTCCTTCCCTCCTTCCGTCTCTTCCATCGTTCGTTCTCTCCCCCCCCCCCCCGTAAAACCAACTCGAACCAGTCATCTCTGCGGATATTTAAATTCGCGGAAGGTGTTTCATCATAGAACACTTTTCCCCGAATCCCAATAACAACGTCAATCTATTGGTCAACCCCATCCGATTCTTAGGATATTTGAGAGTTCAGGATACAGACCGTCCATAAGCAGTGGACCTCAGAAGTTGTACGTGATAACGCTAAAATTATGAACGCCTTTCCTTTCCTTAGAAAATTCTCGAACCATTTCACCGTGAGAGAGTGATGCGAATACGCCATTGGGTTTTGAGTTAATAACGAGAGGTAAATTGCTCTTTCCACTCAATTTTTTCTCATCAAGTAAAAGTCTTTAATACACCGTTAATCATATAGTGTTTCTTTTGCTCCCACATTCCACCCCGGGTGCTGATAGTTCAATATTAATGGTATTAAGTCAGTGAGATATCGTACGAACGTCGGTTCCCTTTCCCGCGCGGCCCTCACCGCAACACTGTTCCAAGCCATGAGGCTCACTTCTCCTCTCTCGTCTATCCAGGTAAGACGTAATATTTTTTTCTCTCCCTCCCCACCCTTTACGCTTTATATATTTGGTGTAATTTCAAATACTAGGACAGCTACTTATTACTGAGTAGTCCGCGTATCAATCATTGCCGTGTTAATTGAGACATGACTTCTCATCTCTCGTTCATTCAGACTTCTCATTTCTCGTTCATTCAGGCACCTCTCTCAGCAACTCAACATTGAAGCGGCGGTCACATGGTTAACACAGACATACACTATTCTCACATTCCTTCCTTATTTCCTAATCAGTCAGGTTGTTATGATTATTTGTGGTGGTAGTTAAGTGAAAAGAATAGGAAAAACACCACATTAAGATGAGTAATAACTCATAGTGTATGTGAAGAAAACAGTGGGGTGTCCCTCAGTGACTTCCACGGAAAAATCAGAACTATTTCGTGAAACGGCGTTGCGTTGATCCACAACAATTCGTCTTATGAAGGAACATTGAAACATTTGTAGTGATCGGAGGTGGTAGAATCTTACTCGAAGTGTACGTGTAGTTTCCGAGTATCAAATCATTCTCTCCACATGTGTTAGTTTTTAGATCCAGTTACCTTCATATAATTCTTCCTAGTATCTGTCAAATGTTCCATTAGTCTATAGTGAAATCTTCCATGGAGACGTGTGCTTACTATTAATAAATCTGAATTCATATGAATGATGCTATGTAGTTTAATCAACCCAGGTGACATATGCGGTGTGTTGCGGAAATAATTATTCACAGACCTCCGAAATTAATTCCGTGTTAACTCGGTAAAATATTCATATGAAAAATATCAAATCCACGTTACTATCTTGATGATAAACATTAACATTCTGTTCAAGAGATAGACCTTAAGCCTAAATCTTGAACTGGTGGCAGCTACTTATAATCTAGATTATCCATCCTTTGTTGTCGTAACACGGTTGGGTTTCATTTGGAGGAGTAAAGTAATAATTATATCCAGGCGGATTTTCACGGCAACACACATTGAGACAAAATAGTGTATGCTTTAACTGTTTAAAAGGAACACACATGGCTAAACATTGCACTTCGAACAGAACTTGTAATATTACAGATAGCAACAACAAGAAATGTGGAAAACCACATCACAGGCTACTGCACCAGGCTCATGTGGAAGGGATATTGTTTCATAGCTCAATTCATCTAAATGTAAACCCCCTGTTGAGACCAAAAGCATTACTTATGATCAGCAAAGTCTTCAGTAAAAGCCTTCCAGTAACAACTTTGTGGGATCCAGGATCTAATATTACAATCATAACTCATAACCGTGCACGAAGGCTTGGTCTGAAGAGTTGTGATACAAGTATATCTGTAACTAAAGTAGGTAATGTCACTGAAACGTATACCAGCAAGGAATATGTATTACCTATCACTGATGCAGATGGTAATATTTGGAATATCAGAGCTGTTGGCATGAGTGAGATTTCCTCTAACGTTGATGAAGTTGATATGTCAGATATAGTCAATTTGTTTGAAGGCATATCATTATGTGACATAGAAAGGCCAACTGGTGATATAGATCTACTTGTAGGCACTGATTATTGCGAATTGATGCCTAATGTCATGCAGGCTAGAGGTAAGCTACAGTTGATGAAAAACCAATTTGGGTTCTGCATAAAAGGACCACACCCTTTGGTTGAAAATATTAGAAAGGCCAGTTACACTAATGTTAAAGTGAATCATCTTGCTAGCTTAGCACATATAAATGACGTTATAATAAGCCACAAACCCTCTATTAAGTCTGATCTCGACCAATTCTTTGGTGTAGAAAACTTAGGGACGTCATGCATTCCCAAGTGCGGTAGTTGCAAATGTGGTAAATGCTCTCTTGGAGACAAGGGTTGTACAATTAAGGAGGAAAAAGAATTAGCCATTATAGAGCATGGTTTGAAATATGACCACACAAACCAGCAATGGACTATTAAATACCCTTGGGTAAAAGATCCAATGGAATTACCAAACAATGTGTCTGGGGGAAATCGTAGAATAAAATCTACTGAAAGAAGTTTAAAACCAAAAAAGGGGAACTGGTTTTTGCGTGCCTCAAGGCGATAAAGGATATGATTGATAGAAGGTGTGCAAAAAGTTGTCTGAAAAGAACTAAAGTTATAGAGGCCCTGTGCCTATGGTACACCATGAAATCAAAAACCGACTCCGCATCAACCCCTTTTGAGATTAGTTTTCAATTATTCGGCCTATACAGGGAAAAAAAACAATTTTAAAATAATTACTGGTGTAAAGCCCCAAATGTAATAAATTATTTGGGTTTTTGGTTAGTTTCCCAGGGGGAGGTGGCCTTCGTGGAGACATAAAAAAAAATGTACCACAGTATAAAAATTAACCCCTTAGATAGCAACCCATGATTTGTTGGAGAATTAAAATTTTGGATAACCATATCAATGCCCTTACAAATCCCTTGTATAACCTAGTGGTACCATTGCAATTTTAGCTCAAAACCACAGTGAGAAATTTTGATACCTATCCAAAAAATAGCGGATATGGTTTTTTAATAACAGTTATGTTGATAAATTTTTTATATGCTATGACAAAAAAACTGAAGCTTACTTTTGAAAGAATTGTAAGGAGATTGATAAAGGGGAAAATTTTAGAATAAAACTTGGATTATATCGGTTTAAGTGACGAAAATATTTTAAATTTTGCGAATACGAGGAGGGAAAAAATCTTTGGGCTGCAATGGAACCAAAAAATAGATCATTTTTCTTCAAATTTTGAAAAAACTTTCTCCTAAATGCGAAAAGTAGCATTAAACCCGATTTTTACCCGGAAAAATATAGAAATTAAATGCCCCCAGATTGACTAAAAAAATGATATTTAGCCAAATGCTCTGTATATGACCCGGGGTTGATTACACCAGTCACTACAAGCTAAAGATTTTGGAGAACTATTTCACACTGATAAAGAAAGTTTTAAAATTCCATTTCCCGGGAATTAGGAAAAAATGGGAAACTTTTTTTCAAAGTTTAATGAATTGAGCGCTATCTTTTTAAAGAGGGCTGAAACCCCCTGCTGCAGAAGGGAACCTATTTGGTGATAATTCTGATGGGAAATAATGGGATATGGACATGTGATAATAAGATGGAGTTAAAATTTTTTAAATTGATGCAAGATTTGTTCTGTAAGAAAAGAATACTCCCTCTAGACAACGACTATTCCTAAACTTTTAGTTATGTGGGGCTGTACTAGCAGAGATTAAGGAAACTATTAGAAGGAATTTGTTGGGGGGTTTTTAGTCTATTTTTTACATTTTAGTTAAACTATTGTAAGATTTAGATCCAGAAAGATCATATGGCTTCAGTACATTTTTAGCACAAGAAAGCAGTGATTCAAAAAAAGTTAAAACCCAATATTGGTGGGGGTTTCTCAGAAGGGTTTCCCCTGATTATACTACAGCCATCTCACCCTCTTTCACTAGGGAGGAATTCAGTAGGCAAAATGGCCACCATATCTATCACGTCAAATGAACCCTGGGGCCATCAAAAAGCCTGCGATGCAAATTTTTCCCGACAGGTAGCTATAACCCTTACCTGCAAATGACTAAGAACGATTCTGAGTAGATTTTAGCAAAATTGATTTATCCTTTAGGTTTAAAAATGTCCCAGTAACGCAAGTATTTTCACATTTTAAAAAATCATTTAAAGCAATCTAAAGGGCCAATGCTGAAATTTCTACAGAAAACATAAACGTATGGTCAGATATGTGCAAGATGATTTCCATATAACTGGGACTCGATTTCGAGACTAGGACCAAAAATTAAAAAATGAAGGAATTTAAAGTTGGGAGAGAATTCAAAAAAGGTTAAAGGATAAATTTGGGAATTTTGATAACTTTTTATTCCATGCAAAGCACCCTTTTTCCCAAATTTTACCCAAAAATCTTCACATTTGATCAAACTCTATTCATTATGATTGTCATGACTCATTTTCATGACTGATTGAAGTGACTCTAGCCAAAATGCAAAAACAAGTTTTTGAGGCCAGGTGTGAGAACTAAAATCTATCAAAAATAAATTTTAGGGGTAGATTTATAAAAAGGTTGCAGGCCAGAACATGGGGGAGTTTTACCTGAAAAAATACAGCCTCTCCACCCTTTTTTCATACAGCGTTTATCTGTACGGGGCCTTTCTCATAAAAAATACGGGCAAGGAAGAACCATGTAAAGGGTATGGATGAAAATTTTTTCGCCGGCACTCGAGCATTTTAAATTTATCTGCTGATGGGTATGGACAGAAGCCCTTGCAAATTAAAAAGATTTTTTCATTGAGAGGTTTTTCCCAGAACAATACATTATATGGAGGGATCGTTTATTCTGCAGTAATCAAGCGACAAGCAAATTTGCTCATGGATGTGTCGAGTTCTTTTGGATTTGGCAATAAGGAGTCTTTGGGCTTTCTAAAATCAGAGACGCTCCATGGGAAAAAAGGATGGAGGAAGCCCTGGTTTAAATTTTTTAAAAGCTTCCCCCANTTGAAGGGGAAAAAACCCCCCTTAAAAATCAATTTTAATTTTAAAAAAACACCCTGCAAATTCGAAATATTCTATATTTCACTTTCATTGGACTACGGCTCCCTACTGGATACCATTCACCTGTGGGCCGCCTTTATGGCTGTGTGGCCCACGTCATCACCGTGGATGCAATCTACAACAAAACACAACAACATATAAATACATATATATATATATATATATCTCGTTAAAGTGAAGCTAGTTCCGTTATTATCTTTTTCAGTATTTCTCTTTGTCTTAAGAGTGTCTTATTCTCTTAGTAATCAATTTATACTCGCCGTAGTTGTCATTGCGTATCCCGAATTCGGGTGTAAGAAACCCTTCTATCAGCAGCATGTGGAAGATGTTTTTCCTCAGTTGAAAGGTGAGCTATTTAGTTGTGGAGTGACGCTGTTATTAGATATTTTGGCTGCGCGCAAGCTAGTGTGGCGTGACTAGCTATTCTTTAACGAATCGTCTCAGAGAGAATTCCTGCCCGTAGTTTCATCTATATATATATGTATATATATATCATTATATATGTTATAGATATATATTCCTATATTATATATAATAATATTATTGTGATATAGTATATATATATGATAATATGCTACTATAGTTAAATACTATTACATTTATAAATCATATACTAAGATAATATACTTATATACTTATAATATATATATATATATATATATATATATGATATACTATAGGAGTAGCCGTGTGTCTGTGTGTGTGTGTGTGTGTGTGTGTTATGGATAGCCGAAACTGTAAATCCAATTTTGATGAGCGTAGGCTCAACAAATCGCAAATATATCGTAGGTGGTAAGCGGCTTGGTCCCATGTCGATTGAATTATTTTGAAGGGGGGTTAAGGGCTAAAAACACTTTTAGGAGTATTACATTACCGGAATAACTGTACGGGAACATTTCGCCGCATTCCACAAACTCAGTAGACTCATGAACGTTTGTGTGCGTGTGTGAGTGTGTGTTGGAATCACACGGAACACAAAGGGTTGGAATCACACGGAACGTGGTCTACCCCGAGGCACTTTGACCAGTGACCAACGACAGCAACAACACGATTGGAGTTTGCAATAACATGTTGTCTAATATATACTACTACAACTCACAACAACGTAAGTTGTTGCTGCCCTTACAACAGTCACCTTTGGTGATAGACCTAGTGGTACCATGGTTGTACCTCACCGTACACTTTACAGGTAGCGACTGACAGAGAAGAGCTCTGAAGGGAACGAGAAACATTCCATTCCTCACTAAATGATGATGGGGATACAGCCATGGTACCACAAGGTCTATCACCAAAGGTGACTGTTGTAAGGGAATAGTGATATGGTTTGGAGAAATATGAATATCGAGAGTAAACCATATCACTATGCCCTTACAACAGTCACCTTTGGTGATAGACCTAGTAGTACCATGGTTGTACCTCTCGTTCCCTTCAGAGCACTTCTTTGTCAGTCGCTACCTGTAAAGTGTACGGTGAGGTACAACCATGGTACCACTAGGTCTATCACCAAAGGTGACTGTTGTAAAGGCATAGTGATATGGTTTACTCTCAATATTCATATTTCTCCAAACAAATCTATGGGTCTGTTCATCTAAGGGACTTAATTTGATACTGTGGTACATCTTTTTTATGTCTCCCGCGAAGGCCACCTCCCTTTGGCGGAATCTAAACAAGACACCAAATACATTATTTAGAGCATGTGTTAATGCTCCCAAGGGTGTATGGGATAATACTAGTGACTCTAAGTATAGATTATAATTCGTTCAAAGGATTGTGCAAAACTTTTGGAAAAGGTGGCAAAAGGATTATTTTCCCACTCTTATTGTTAGGCAGAAATGGCATGTAACTAAGAGGAATCTCAGAATAGGTGATATTGTATTAGTACAAGATAGCAATGTAGTGAGAGGCAAGTGGAAGATGGCACAGGTAGTGACAGCAGATCCATGATGTGATGGCAATGTTCGCAATGTAACATTAAGATATAAAGTTCAAAGACCGGGTAAGACATACAATGGTCAAGAGGATACTTATATAAGAAGATCCGTGCATAGATTGGTAGTTTTACTACCTGTTGAGGAGGCATATGTACAAAGAGGAATGGTGTAACCTGAAGTTATTCACATTTGGTGGAGGGGGAGTGTATCATCATTAATTCTGATAGTTGTATGTAGTTAGGGTCATTAATATTTGGTGGTTACTGTTATTGTTAGACTACCTAAAAGGTTTTGTTACTGTTTCGAAGTTTCGAAGTATTGTATCCCCACCATCATTTAGTGAGGAATGGAATGTTTTCTCGTTCCCTTCAGAGCGCTTCTCTGTCAGTCGCTACCTGTAAAGTGTACGGTGAGGTACAACCATTATTGTGGATTCATGAAACATTTCGACAACGTTAGCTCCCCAGTCACTTGTGGATTCAACTCAACTTCTCTACATAATGCATCGACATCACTGACAATGTCGACGATTCAACAAATGCAGCCCTTGTTAGTAATCCATGTGAACTAATAATGCAATGGATATAATGCATGGATATAATGCAATGTTAGCTCTAAAACACACAGCTGAGATGAATGTTGATACCTATCCTAAAGTAGTGGATATGGTTGTTAATAACAGTTATGTTGATGACATTTTATATTCTACTGACACAAAAGCTGAAGCTTACAGTTTGATAAGAAATTGTGAAGGAGTATTGATGAAGGGAAATTTTAGAATCAAACATTGGATAATATCAGGTGGTAAGGATGACGTAAATGATCTTAATTTTCTGAATACAGAGGCGGAAAAAGTTCTTGGACTGCAATGGCATCCAAAACTAGATCAGTTCACTTACAAAGTTAGAATAAACTTTTCTCCTAAATACAAGAAAGTATGCATTAAACCAGATTTGACCAGGAAAGATATAGAAATTAAAATGCCCCTAGACTTGACTAAAAGAATGGTATTGAGCCAAATAGCTTCTGTATATGATCCACTGGGATTGATTACACCAGTCACATTACAAGCTAAAGTATTAATGAGAGAACTAGTTATTCACTCTGATAAAGAAAACCCTACATTGGTGATATATTCTGATGGAAGCTCAAAGGCATATGGCACATGTGCATATATAAGATGGAAGTTAACATCTGGTAAATATGATGCAAGATTAGTTGCTGCTAATAATATAATAGCTCCCTCTAGACAACTGACTATTCCTAGACTTGAGTTATGTGGGGCTGTACTAGCATGCAGATTAAGAGAAACTATTCAGAAGGAATTTGATTGGGAGTTTGAGTCTATTTTTCACATTGTAGATTCAGCTATTGTAAGAGTTCAGATCCAGAAAGAGTCATATGGCTTCAGTACGTTTGTAGCAACAAAATTGCAGAGATTCAAACAAAGTCTAACCCTAATGATTGGTGGTGGGTTGCATCAGAAGGTAATCCTGCTGATTATACTACTAGACCAACCCACCCTCTTGCACTAGGGAGAAATTCAGTACGGCAAAATGGACCAGCATATTTATCACAGCCAACTGATACATGGCCTATCAACAAGCCTGGCGATATCAATTTACCTGACAGAGTAGCTATAACCCTTACCTGCAACGTGACTAAGAACGGTTCTGGAATAGATTTGAGCATGATTGATCTGAATCACTTTAGTAGTTATAATAAGATGATCAGAGTAACTGCAAGATTATTGTCAGCACTTATAGAAAAGTCATTGAAGAGCATATCTAAGGGCCCAAATGCTGAATTACTACAGAAAGCAGTTATCTTATGATCAGATTTGTGCAAGATGATTTGCCATATAACTGGAAGATTCGATACCAGAGAAAGAACTAGAAGATTATAGAAGTCCTGTGCACTATGTGTCACACCATGCAATTCACAAACCAGACTCCGCATCAACTCCTTTGAAAATAGTTTTCAATTCTTCGGCCTCATACATGGGTCACATATTAAATAATTACTTGTGTAAAGGTCCAAATGTACTAAATAATTTACTTGGTGTCTTGTTTAGATTCCGCCAGAGGGAGGTGGCCTTCGTGGGAGACATAAAAAAGACGTACCACAGTATCAAATTAAGTCCCTTAGATGAACAGACCCATAGATGTGTTTGGAGAAATATGAATATTGAGAGTAAACCATATCACTATGCCCTTACAACAGTCACCTTTGGTGATAGACCTAGTGGTACCATGGTTGTACCTCACCGTACACTTTACAGGTAGCGACTGACAGAGAAGCGCTCTGAAGGGAACGAGAAAACATTCCATTCCTCACTAAATGATGGTGGGGATACAATACTTCGAAACTTCGAAACAGTAACAAAACCTTTTAGGTAGTCTAACAATAACAGTAACCACCAAATATTAATGACCCTAACTACAGACAACTATCAGAATTAATGATGAGACACTGGTGAACAAGCCTACAGGTTTTATATCCTCCAAGACCTAGAGCAACTGGTGCAGCACCATACCCGTATTCCTGACCGCCTTGGAGACACGCCCAACATTCTTGATCTTTTTGTAACTAATAACCCTTCTGTTTACTCTGTGAAACTATTTTCTCCGTTGGGTTCCTCCGATCACAATCTTATTTCTGTAACCTGTCCTATCGTTCCGGTGCCGCCTCGGGACCCACCTAAGCGGAGGTGCTTCTGGCATTTCAACTCAGCTAAGTGGGAAGACCTAAGGCAGTACAACTCAGATTTTCCGTGGAATGATTACTGCTTCCATGTCAGAGACCCATCTCTTTGTGCAGAGCGCATAAATGAGGTAATAGTCTTGGGCATGGAGGCGTACATTCCATACACTTTCTCTAATCCTAATGCCCGTCAACCTTGGTTTAACTCTGCTTGTTCTCACACTGTCCGAGATAGAGAGGCGGTTCACAGACGGTACCGTAACCAACCATCTCCTGAAACTCATGCCCTTTATATTTCTGCCCGTAATCATGCCAAATCTATACTTCAACTTACCAAAAACTCCTTCATTCATAGAAAATGTCAAAATCTTTCTGAATCAAATTCTTTCGTGAATTCTGGCATCTAGCAAATAACATCTCCAACCATTTTTCTTCTACATCTTTCCCTCCTATGCTTCACCCAGATGGCTCTACAGATGTCTCATCTATTTCTAAAGCTGAAATCTTCGCTCAAACCTTTGCTGAAAATTCCACTCTGGTTGATGAAGGTTCCTCTTTCTCCTGCACCCTCTGACTATATTATGCCTATTATTAAGATCCTTCGTAATGATGTTTTCTTTGCCCTTTCTGGCCTAGATCCTCGGAAGGCTTACGGTCCTGACGGAGTCCCTCCTATCGTTCTCAAAAACTGTGCTTCTGTACTTGCACCCTGCCTGGTCAAACTTTTCCGTCTTTGTCTATCCACTTCCACCTTTCCTTCTTGCTGGAAGTTTGCTCATATCCAGCCTGTTCCTAAGAAGGGTGACCGTTCTAATCCTTCAAACTACCGTCCTATAGCTTTGACTTCCTGCCTTTCTGAAGTTTTTGAATTTATACTCAATAGGAAGATTCTTAAGCATCTATCTGCTCACAATCTTCTATCTGATCGTCAGTACGGTTTCCGTAAAGGGCGATCTACTGGCGATCTTCTAGCTTTCCTAACTAAATCTTGGTCGTCCTACTTTAGGGGTTTCGGTGAAACTTTTGCTGTTGCCCTTGACATATCAAAATCTTTTGATAGAGTCTGGCACAAATCTTTAATTTCCAAACTACCCTCATTCGGTTTCTATCCTTCTCTCTGTACCTTCATCTTAAGTTTCCTTTCAAACCGTTCTATTGCAGCTAAACGGACATTGTTGTTCTCCTAAATCTATCAATAGTGGTGTTCCCCACGGTTCTGTCCTATCACCCACTCTCTTTCTGTTATTCATTAATGATCTTCTTTGTCTAACTCAAAGCCCTATCCATTCCTACGCTGATGATTTTACCCTGCATTTTTCAACGTCTTTTATTAGACGTCCAACTCAACAGGAACTAAGTGATTCACGGAGAGATGCCACCGAACGCCTAACTTCTGATCTCGCTAGAATTTTTGATTGGGGCAAAACAAACCTTGTTTTGTTGAATGCCTCAGAAATCCAATTTCTTCCCTATTTTTTTTTCTTTTTTTTTTACATCCTGTGTCTATAGCACCTGTAGGCAGTGGTGACCCAGGGCTCGGATGGTAGTCCCTGGAGGTTCACTTGCGGGCTGTGATGGTTGATCCTCGCCCGTGGTGGCGCAGTCAGGATTTTTATAGTGATGCCTGTGATTACAGGCTCATGCTGCCCTCCTGTGTCCTCCGATGCACTCGCAATCGAAGGTAGAGTTAATGGGCAGGGCATGTGGGTGTTCTTAGGCCACTCGACGGTACATAAAGGTTTTGGTTTTCATCGGGGATCGAACTCGGGTCACCGAGAACGCCAGTCAGAGACGCTAACCACTCTGCTACTGCCTCCCCCAATCTACTGGACAAAACCTACCAGATAACTATCCCCTCCTCTTCAATGACACTCAACTCCATTCATCTTCTCGCTGCCAAACACGGAGGAAGTCGAAAATCCTGGTCTCCGGCCTTACCAAACCTCACACTTGCGCATACGTCGTTAAAATCACGCTAAGTTTTCTTTAGAGGATTTCCCGTCGGAAACACACCTTGCATTTTCATTTAATACAGGAGCTTTATTATATTACTACAACTAACCACACACACACACTCCACAGTGAAAAAACACAGTGAAAACGCATTGATAGTGAGTAAAAACAATTTCTATTAACGCACGGTCTGTCCTAATTTGTAATCTATTTTGTGCTTTGTTTTTAAATAACTAAACGTGGTGTTTTAGTTCCTATCTATAGCATTTCGTGGCATTCTTAAAAACTGGTACAATCGTGTGTATTTCCACTCAGTTTTGAGAAAGTATCCTCTAGGGACGACCGACCTAGATTTTGCTCCAACACGTCCCTCCTTTCCATCCTGAGAGAGAGAGAGGGAGAGGGACGGAGAGAGAGACGAGAGGGAGAGAGAGAGAGAAGAGAGAGACGAGACCGAACGAGAAGGAGAGAGAGGAGAGAGAGAGAGAGAGAGAGAGGAGGGGGATGACGAGAGAGAGAGAGGGAGAGAGGAGAAGAGAGAGGGAGAGGAGAGAGAGGAAGAGACGGAGAGGGAGAGAGGAGAGAGAGAGAGGCGGAGAGAGACGAGAGTGGGGGAGAGAGAGAGAGAGAGGGAGAGAGAGGGAGAGAGAGAGAGTGGAGAGACGGAGATTGGGGGGGAAGGGAGGAGAGAGAGAGAGGGAGAGGGAGAGAGAGAGAGAGTAGAGAGGAGAGGGAGGAGGATGGAGGAGGAGATGAGAGGGAGGGAGAGAGAGAAGAGACCGAGGGGACGAGAGCGAGAGAGAGGATGGAGAGTGGAGAGAGAGATGGTGGAGAGAGAGGGAGAGAGGAGAGAGGAGAGCAAGAGAGAGAGAGAGAGAGAGAGAGAGAGATGACGAGGAGATAAGAGAGAGAGAGAGGAGAGAGAGAGAGAGAGAGAGAGAGAGAGAGAGAGAGCGAGGGAGAGAGGGAGGCGAGAGAGAGAGAGAGAGAGAGGAGAGACGAGAGAGAGGGAGAGAGAGAGAGAGAGAGGCGAGACGAGAGAGAGGGGAGCGAGAGGAGGAGAGGAGAGAGAGAGAGAGGAGAGGAGAGATGATGAGAGGAGAGATGGAGTAGAGAGAAGAGAGGAGAGAGAAGGAGAGTGAGAGAGGAGAGACCCGAGAGAGAGAGAGAGGAGAGCGCGCCACCGCTTCCAACAGATATAAACATTAGCGCAGTATACATCACTTTGTCTTAAAAGTTTTTCAGTTTTTGTTAATGCGAGTTGCCGTACATCTATTAAATCCCGCAGGCAAAATATTTTATTTTTCAGCATGCCTTTCCATTCTACGCAAGTGTCTGTGTTGCAGTGGAAAGAGTCGCTCCACAATATTTCATCAACTTCCACAGCCTGTAGACCTTTGTGTCTTCATGTCAAACAAAAAGCAAGAAGAAAACCTCGCACTGTACAATGATCTTAAAGGAAAGAGTCATTGACAGTCTCCGTGAGAGTTATGACAGTCTACGGAAGCTGTTGCCAATCACTTCCTCCACCCTACCCACACCTGCCATGCACCTCGCCCTCCTCTTCGCCATCCTCTTCCCTTTTCTTCCGCCTCGAGTAACACCTACCTCGCTACCCCCCCTTTTTCATCCTCATCCTCCTCATCATCCTCTCCCAGATTTTCCCGCACACCCCTATAACCTTAAGATCCTCCACCTCCTTAAATCTACCCGGCCCAACCGTATCCAAATCCCCCTTCTACATCTCATCCAACCCCTTCCACCTCTCCACCGCCTCCTCCTCTACCTCCTCCTCCTTCCCCCCTTCCCTCCTACTCCTCCTTTTCCCACCTTCTCCACATCCTCCTCCTCGCCTCCTACCTCTCCTCCCCCCCTCATCCTCCTCCGCCTCCAACTCCTCCTCCTCCACCTCCCTCCTCCTCCTCCTCCTCCTCCTCCTCCTCCTCCTCCTCCTCCTCCTCCTCCCTCCTCCTCCTCCTCCTGCTACTCACTCCTCCTCCCCCTTTCTCACTTGCATCTTACGCCGGCCTACCTCTCTCCTCCCCGACTCCCTTCGTCTTCTCCTTCCCTTGCTCCTTTGCTCCCGTAGGGCGAGGAGCACGACGACCAACAGCAGTCAAGGCTCCCCTAACCCCGATTCAAAAAAACTTATAACAAATTTCGGTTCTTGCGACAATGAAGGAAGGACGTAACAACGAGACCAGATTGATGGGGACTCAAGTCTCCGAGGACAACTGGTGGAGTTTTGTGTAGGGCACGAGCTGGACAAAAGAAAGCGCTCTGAGTTCCCAGAAGGCAAGACTCGACGGACATCACTGCAGCCTTGCGATGACGTCACAAAGAACACTAACGATAACACTCTCTATGTCATCCATTCAGGAACAAACACGTTTTGTACATTAGCGGATCTTGAAAGAAATCTGGCAAGTACGGGAAGTTGATCCGGAAATTCAGACTAAAACTAATCATATCATATTTCAGGAATTTCTACCCAAGACTAAGGAGTAGGCCGACGTGTTTACTGATAAGGCGTTCAGCGCAAATAACGACTGAGGTCCTCTTCTTGGTGCCACAGGAGGAATGTTAGACTTCGCAAATTTCTGGGATAATTTCTACGAGACCCATCCTTGTTGAGGATTCATCCTATTGGGGATGACTTCACTCCACCTCAGCCCCGTCGGCCATTGCACGATTAGGACGTCTGTCTAAATGATAACGTTTCTTCTACAGATCAAAAAAAACGACGAAGCGGACGGCGGGTAACAGCATCACCTTAACCCTTTTCTTACCCCACAGCAACACTGGGTCACGTCCGTTTCGCAAATACTAATCAAAGTAACTTAACAGAGCGCCGGAAACAGTGGACGTAGACGCCCTGCCGCTAACACCATCACGCAAGGTTACTCCAAACTATCAAAGGAACTTAAATACTCTACACAAATGCCAGAAGCCATTATTTTAAAGCGTTAAACGAATTATTAGCATACGTTGTTGCCGAAAAATCGCCAGATATCGTCAGTATCACTGAGGAGTTGGGTCAACACAAAAGATAAACATTTATTAGCTGAAATAGCCATTCCAGGCTATAAGACATTCCTAAAATTGTCGCCGATAAGCAGGTGGAGGTTGTCAATTCTTTACATTAAAAGAAAGTTTGCATGCAATCGAAACGAGAGAGTAAACAAAGATCATTATGACTCAGTCATACGCAAAGATTAAGCAAAACGGTAAATTGACATAACTATGGGACAATTATCGTCCTAAATCTAATGCGAAGTAGATTGCCTCCGGTTATGACTCTATTAAAGTCAGTTGTGAACAATAATAACGATACAATTATTGTGGAGATTTTAAACCTACTCCATAATAAAACTGGAATAATAAATTCTGCTGATAGGAAGGTCTGCGATTGCTTGATATGGTGAACGAAGTATATTTAAATCAGGTGGTCCGTGAGACTACCCACAGGATAATAGTTATCCTAGATTTAGTTTCACCTACCGACATGATTGATTGATTACTGCGATATAGGTGGAAACATTGGCAAAACAGTGATCACAGGCTAATTCAGAGCGGCATAAATTGCAATGTAGACATCACAGAAATCGGTTATTAGTCCCCCCAAATTATAATAAAAGCAGATTTCACGAAGATCAGGCAGGGGGGGGGGGTACTAGCGAAGTGAATGGATTGACCTACTAACATGGTATAACGCCGAAAAAAAACATGTGTATGTATTCACTAATAAACTCCAATCGTGGTTGAAAAAAAACATGTCCCATGGTAAGAAAACGTTTGAATAACATAAAACAGACCCAGTGGAGGAAATAAGAGATTTTTTTTTTTCCAACAAATCATTGGCAGAAAGCGCCGAGCGTATAAAGTTTACAAACGATCAAATGCTAGACTGCGATTCTAGAGAATACCCCCCCAATGACGTCACGTCGCTGCAAAGGACTAATTAAGTCTCTAAAAAGCGAGAGTATGAAGAAAAAAAATGCAAAGGAATCCAAATCAAAACCGAAAAGGGTTCTTTTCAATACGTTCGAAAGTAAGAAAAAACGTCAAAACAAGTATTGGACCACTTGAAAGATAATAATAATATCTTGGTAAATGATAATAAGAAGAGTATGCGTCGACTCAATGAATACTTTAATGCGGTATTTATTAAAGAAGACGGAAACTCCATTAACCCAGAACCAGTAACACATGTATGCAGGTGCCCCCTCCCCCTGAAAGGGATATGACTGGTAATAGGAGAAGATAACAGTAGACGAAATATCCAAAGTATTTGCTGAAACTGACAGCAAAATCCGTGGGTGGTTGGGGGACGAAATCTCCGCCGGCGGACTACTTCGCGAATGTCACAGTCAACTTTCGCTCCCATGAGAAAATATCATTCCAATAATCTCCCAATAAATCGCTATCGCTAGTGAAAAAAATGTTCCTAAGAGTATGTGGAAATTAGCTAGATGTTACACGATATTCAAGAAAGGGGAGTATAAGAGCCTCGCAAGTAATTATCGCCCAATAGTTCTAAACGTCCGTGATTGTTTAAACTATTTGGACACAAATATTGCGGGATAAAAATAGTGTGTTTTCTCGATGAAAATACTTATACTAAAAACTCCCAGCCATGGATTTCGAAATAAAGATCCTGCTAACAAACCTACTGAGATTTTTTTAATGTCCACTTATCAAACTGGACGCTAAAATTTCCCTCGGGATGTCATATTACCTTGATTTTCAGAAAGCCTAGTTAGCAGTTTCCACATAAGCGACTGTTGACCAAGCTAAGGGCACATGGCATAGGAGAGCATTATGTTCATGGATTGGAGGATCTGGCTTTCAAATCGTACAACAACGGGTAGTAATAAATGGTGAGGCATCTGATTGGTTAGTGTCACTAGTGAGGGTTGCCTCAGGGCTCGGGTTTGGGTCCTTACTCTTTTTCGGTATATATCAACGGATCTGGACTGCGGGACTTGTATCTAAAATACAAAAATTGCCACCAAGATGACCACCAAATTAGGCGGTAAAGCATATACTAGAGAAAACTGCGAACTGCATTACAAAGTGATCTCGGACAACTATCAGATTGGAGTGATAAATGGCTATTAAATCCGATATATAAATGTAAAGAATGCAATAGGCCAACGATAACCTCAAATATAACTATCAAAGCAAAATAAATTCGTTAATCTGAAGTACAGCAGAAAAAGTGATTTAGGTGTCAATATCAGTAATGATCCTGAAAAAACCAGGTTCGCATTGCCTCACTGCTCAGTAAAAAAGGCAAATATTGATGTTGGGCTTTATTAAACGAACTTTGAACATAAAAACTTCCGCATGTAATGACACCCCCCCCCCCCCCATTATACAGTCCTTGGTTAGGCCGCACGTGGAATATGCCGTTCAATTCTGGTCGCTGTTTCGTAAAAGATCAAGGCCAAATGGAATCAGTGCACAAGAAGAGCATACCAAAAACAAAATTTTCCATTCTCTGCGAAAATTCATCTTATGAAGAGAGACTGCGGAAACTTAATATGTTTTCCTTAAGGATCGTTAAAATCCGTGGGACTTGATAGAAACCTTAAGATCCTAAAGCTTTTGATGTCATTAATCAAGAGAACCTATTCGAGCTTTCAAACTCAAGTGACAACAAGGAATAATGGTTTTAAAACTAAACTGTCAACGTTGGCATCACCGATCCTCCGTTAAAACATTATTCAATGTTAGAGTCGTTGATCGATGGAACACGATTACAGCAATGTGTCGGAGCCAACACAATAACACTACATCAAAAAACAGACTTGACGCGCACTGTAAAGTAATATGGGATTGATAGTGCGGAATTCGTATTTAGTCCCCGTATCGATTAGTTGTATTGGTAGTGGTAGTGTTTAGTTAGTATTTTGTCATATCCTATATTCTGCACTATGAAACTTCCATGTTCCCTATCCTCTTTAGCGGACATGGTAAAAAATTTCCAACTGTTTTCTTAACAAGTAGTTGATAGTTAGTAGTATGTAGTTCAGCAGATTACCCTCGCTTGGACCAATAGGTCTCCTGTTGTCTGTTATCCTATGTAATCACTATGTAAAAAAACTAATCTCCTTTCCTCTTACAATGAACACTCTAAGGATTATCCCCTTTACTAAAAATCTTAACTGGAAATCTCACATATCATATCTTGCTAAAATAGCTTCTAAGAAGTGTAGGTGTCCTGTGGCGTCTACGTCCTTTTTTTCTCCCTCCCAGTTGCTTTCTCTGTACAGGGCCTTATCCGTCCCAGATATGGAGGCAAATGTCTCACCGTGTTGGGGAGGAACACTGATACAGCCTCTCCTAAACAGGGTGAGTCAAAAAATTTTCGTCTCATCAACTCCTGTCCTCTGACTGACTGTCTTCAATCTTTAAATCACCGGCCGGGAATGTTGCTTCTCTTGCTATCTTCTACCGTTATTTCATGCCCATGCTCTTCTGAACTTGCTAACTGCTGCCTCACCCCCTCCGCGGCCTCGCTGCCACCAAGACTTTCTACTCATCTCATCCCTATTCTGTCCATCTCCCTAATGACAAGAGTAATCAGTATCTCTACACTTTTCATCCCCTTCTTTCACAGGTAAACTCTGGA
>JACEEZ010020920.1:76801-157961 GCA_016584305.1 Chionoecetes opilio
GCGCAAATCCAATTAATTATGTGATATTTTCTCTGCCAATATATTCCAAAGTAAGAGGTAAAGCACGTGGTGCCTTGAAAGGCAGTAGGACATTCTCCTTTATTGTGCTTTTTATGGACGTGTTTCTATTTGCAGTGCAATTTCTTGTGTTCTTCTAATATGTTATCAGAAGTTGTCCTATTGATTGCGACGTTTCGCGAACGAAAACTTTGTCCATCTTTAGGCTGGATCTGAAGTGTGTGGGCAGAAGAGGCAATAAAATTATATATAGTGGTAGGAGGATCAAGAGAGGAGGGGTGGGCGGGGAGCAATTCGGCTAAGCCGTAGCCCATGGGCTGGACTCTGTGATGTTCACGTGTCGTTTAGATGCTGGCAAAAAAAAAAAAAAAAAACCAAACCTGGAAACATCTGCTTGCGTGTTAATGTAGGCTGGTTTTAAAGTTATTGTATATCTAATACACTATAGGAGTAGCCGTGATTCTGTGTCTGTCTGTGTGCAATGTCTGTCTGTTGGTGGGTAGCCGAAAACTGTAAATTCAAATATTGATGAGAGTAGGCTCAAAAAATTCGCAAATAAATCGCAAGTGTAAGCGACTTGTCCCATTGTCGATTGAATCATTTTGAAGGGGGATTTAGGCCAAAACACTTAGGAGTATTAAATTACAGGAAAAAATCTGCGGGTAACATCTTGCCGCATTTCCACAAACCTCAGTAGACTCATGGGCGTTTGTGTGCGTGTGTGAGTGTGTGTGTGTTGGACATACACGGAGCACAAAGGGTTAAATCAACGGAACGGGGTCTACCCGAGGCACTTTGACAGTGACCACCGACGGCAACAACACGATTGAGTTTGGAATCACATGTTGTCTAAATATATATATACTTCAAACAGCAATACATGGGTCCCGACGGGCCCACAAGCACTTGTTGCTCTAGGTAAAGGAGGCGGTCGGAGGATCTTGTTCCTTATCAGTATCATGGCTTCGTGTTTGAAGTCTTACGATCACTAGTATAGGAGTGGCGGAGGAAACATTTCTTCCTTAGACAAAATTTACGGGTCAAAGTATGTACAGTGCAGAGTTAGGAGCCAATGTCACCGAACTAAACAGTTCTTGACACAAGACTGTTAAAGACGTTTGTTAAGGTCATCTCTTGTCAGGGGAGAGAGTTGTGCATGGTGTCGTAGTGGCTCTTGATATATCCATTGTTCATATGACAGGTAAGGCGCCTCGTACAGTCTAGGTCCGCGTGATTCCAATATATGAGTGAGGTCCACATTACTACTGTCACAGGGTGTGGTAGATGACGTGGTCTTCTTGGAAGACCATGACATGCGGACTGGACTAAGACTAACGTCTTAGTCACGTTAGGGGTGTGTTACGTTGCAGAAGAATTGGCAGTGTCCTGGTTTTGTAGTATATGATAAGAACGAGGGGCTCTTTATGGCCTTTTAGGTCAAAAAGGACGAACGTGTGGTGTATGATATCTTGAATGAAAGAATAATAAGTCTCAAGTTATTTCATCCATTTTTCTGCCATATGACCAAAAAGCATAAAAAGATATTGTGTCTTCCTCTCAAGGCTCAAAATATCAAATTTTCTGCCTTGTGCCCTCCCCCCCCCAATATATATATATATATATATAATATACCTCCTCCCAAGTCTCAAATAGGTCATTTTTTTGCTAATGACCTCCCCCCCCAAAAAAAAGAAAAAAAAAAAGAGATGATTTGTCTCGCCTTAAAAGTTGCAAATAGGTATAATATACACATGTCACATATTACACTTCAGTTAAAAAGACATGTTTAGACAATGTTAAAAGCTAGATGCTGGTAACCATATTTAAAACATGAAAGCAATGGATCCAAGATGGCCATATCAGTTCTTTCAAAGTTAGTCATTTGGTGATGGTGTACTATATTAATTGATGTTCATATTCTGTTCAGATTTTATTTTTCTCGTTTTGTTGTACACCATGATCATGTTTTTTTTTTTTTTTTTTTTTTTTGGAGGTGGGCTTGCGTTGACATACATGAGCGTTTCCCTGAAGAAGTGCCTATTGGCGGCCTTATTTGCCCCCCTCCCTACCCTCTCTTCCCCCTCTCTTACGCCCAGAATTTCTTTGCTAATAAAAAATTCCTCTGTTGTTAGATACACAAATAAAAAAGGGGGGGAATAGCATAGTAATAAACAAAAAGTAGCTTATATACCAAATTAGTTAGTGGACAAGGATAATATAATAGGTCATATCCATAGAAATTACTTATATTCATTAAAATTGTCTTAATAGTACCCAAAATTACAATGAGAAATTACGTTTCTCAGGCCTCAGGGGGTTAATCCTGAACACTAGATCAGAGAAGCAATACAAGGTATGGCATTCAGGGCAACGTGTTCTTGTGTGTGTGTATGTCGCTACACAACAACAGTTCCGAAATATTTGCCAACGTACATCCATGCTTAAAAACACACTTTCTTAAGACCTTATGCTTACCACCTTCTGTTGACAAATCCTTGCCTAACGCTTCCCTGTGAATTATGATCAGTACAGTGGCAGGCCATCCAATGTGCACTTTGCAATGCTATTTGTCCTTTGCATGAGGCATTCCAGAAAACCATGAAGAGTTATGAATACTGCCATGTTCCACCCCTGGAAATGGCACTATCCTAGGCGTTGGTCCGGCCAGGGAAAGGGAAGGTGTGTGGCAACTCCATCAATCATCTCAGGCCAAGCAATGTATTTATGGCATCACATGGAGGTGCCAATCTAATCATAACAGCAGTATACATTGTCTGTGTGTGTTAGCCAAAGTATTATGACAAACCCATAACAGCGGGAGACCCTCGAGCTTAAGACTGGGTGCTGGGTAAGGACAGTTGCAAACACAAGTTTTTTTTCAAAAATCATTGAACCTGGGGGATTTTTCACCTATAGGAAAGTTATATGTTGCTACTTACTAGGAAACCAAACTATTTAGCAATCTAATGCCTAGGAGGTGACCCGTGATGAGTTTGCGTGCTGTAAAGTAACACTATACTTGGTGTACAGCCAGCCTGGTCCTGTCTACCAGGCTAGGGGGCGGAAAGTAGATGTAGTGGATGGCACGGGGGCAACACATCGATCCATTATGCTAGTTTATATACAACTGGCTAGGCAATGGAGCATGAATGGGAAGGCCGATTGTCAAGTTCTTACGGGCTCACTAGTGTAGGAGTGGCGGAGGGAAACACTTTCTTCCTTAGACAACAGTTACAAAATGTGCAAAAGTATGTACAATGCATATTATCCTTGTGTAGTCTCCCTCTAAGACAGCACGTCCAGTCCGTGCAAGGACCCTCCAAGCTCTCCCCATACCATCCAAATATTCAAACAATCAAATGAAGCACTCTCAACCATCCAATCATACATATGAATCTCAGTCCTCGAAACCCCAAACAGTAAATATAGTCAGTGCATAAGAACCGAAATACCTTGCAGCACCTTGGCAGCTTAACAGAGTCGTCCTGATAACTCCCCCCCCCACCCGCCCGCTAAACTCCCACAACACTATAGAGGGAAACAACTTTAACGACTACTCAAGAAGTCGGACAAAAACATTTCACTTCACTTAATTAATTAATACTCTTTATAGTAAAAGAAGAACTGAATAAACAATACCCATCCATTATGTCCCTCTATTTTCCCCCTTTTTCCATCTATTATTTCCCTACCCTCTATCATTTCAAAACGACCTTTCCAGCTGAGTAATAGCTTATTGCCTATTGGCAAAATAGTTAACACTTCATCTCCTATATTCATTAAACGTGGTCTAGTCTTCACTTCATAGCGGTGTCTATATACTTCCCCTGCTTCACGTATGTTGTCATGAACGATCTTACAAGCTTCCTCCAATTTATTCCTTAAGTATACCCCATACTGATAAGTATTAAAAACTTGTCCTTCTCCACCTTTTCCTCTCCATACATCTCTAAAAGAGGTAAATGTACCTTTGACAGTGTGTCCAAATAATAGTTCAGATATAGCAAACCCGGTATTGGCCTGTGGAACCTCTATGTAACCAAACATTGCAATTGCAATAACTAAAAATATAATAACTAAACCTGCTCTATACCATGGTCCTCCCTCTTTAATCAGGGGATCGCTCCTAGACCCTCGTCGCTGGCGTCTTGACATAAACCCGTGCAGACTTTCATACTCCTCTTGCTTCTTCTTTATGACGGGCACCTCCTTCAGGACATTCTCGTCAACCGTGACCACCTTTAGCGCCATAGAAAGGTCTTATGGGCACTCAAATGTCGTTACTGCTCCCAACACATCCTCAGTAAACTCCATGGCCGTAAATGGGTCGTCGATCTTCTCTCGTGTCTCTTTCCGTTCGTTTGCGCTGGCTTTGTGACTTCTCTCGTCTTCAGAAGGCTGGTGTTCAGGTGGCAGAGCTTCTGAAACATTCCCTATGATCAGGTCACAGATGGCATCAGTCATACAATTCGCCTCCACCATGCCCGAGTAGTATGAAGTTTTCACTGCATTCCTCGCCACCAGACACACTCGAGTGGTACACTCTAACAGCAAACACTGCTTCTTCATACCCGTTAACTAGTCAGGTCGTAAAAAATTCCTTTACATGACAACTCCAGTGCAACCTGTGTCACGTAAAACAAACTCGCTGACCTTCAACGACGCCCACTGTTATTTCCAGATTTGGACTGATAAAGCTTGATCCAAGGATAAGTGGTATTATCTCGCCAGACTGAGGCAAGACTTCGGCTGGCTGCTCACCATAGGTGCCAGTCTTTTCCTCATTAGACTCGCCCCTCGAACCGGTAGAGGCATTCTTGTAGACGCATGACAATCCCTGGCAAAGTGACCTACACGTCCACACAGAAAGCACCGTCTTTCCTGCCAGAACTGAGGTCTTCGAGGAGGAGTCCTTGGGGAGTGAGGCTCGTATCCACCTTGAGTTGATGCCTGCTTGCCTGGCCTCCACAATGGTCCGCCATGAGCAGACAAGCACTGTTCTGCCAGCATCACCATTTCACTCTGAGACGTCGGTGATCTTTCCTGATGAAAAAACGTAGCTCGCTGTGTGCCATGCAGAGGAATTGTTCTCTCAACACTAGGTCACAAGCTCCGTCGTATGTTTTTAGTGTGGTATGCCATGTATTCCCGTATGATTTTTGTGCTAAAATTGATTTTTTTGCAGTTCTGGCTTCTATAGGTATCAGATTAATAGAAAAAGATGGGGTCCCAATTTTCAGACCCCTCACCCCCTTTCTGGGGGACATTCCTCTTTTGGCACCCCCAGGATTGGTCTCTGGTAACACTAAGCAACAAATTTCAACATTTTCTTTGTTACAGACACGTGAACTACTGATTCCTACTAAACTGCTGATGCTGATGTCAGGTCTGATATCTAAATTTTTCTATCACGTCCAGATTTGGTATAACCGAAACCTCTATTTTTCGTTGTTTTCTCACCCGCTTCTATTACGAAAGCCGCTTAAGCTACTTTTCCATGCCACGTTTTATGCTAGGCATACTTAAATAATGTTAACAGGGTTGTCTTTCCTCCTTTATTCTGGCTTAAGACAGACAGTGGAGTTCCACTGGCGGAGTTACCACCCCTGCGCCCAACCATCCTCCCAAAGCGCGTTAGTATTTAGCGATACGTCCGATTTTGCGATACTGTCAAAAATCGGACGTAAAATCAATCAGTTATTCATCAATGTCCATATTTGAAATGTCCTCCCGAATAGCGTTTGCGCAATCACTGCCATAGCATTTACAGAGAGGAGTACAGGGCAGGCCATTCTTCAAGCAGCTACACCTATTTCCCTTGCATCCTACTTTGCAGCCAGCACTGTCTTTCTTTGTCTGATGTTTCACCTGGCGATCAGTCCGAGTATTTTGGACAAGGAACTGGCATGAAACGTCGACAGTTTTGTCCACCTCCTGGTCTCGTATTCCGGACACTTTGACAACATGGCTACCAAAGAGGAGGTGACTCATGAAGAACTGAAGTAAAGACGGATTTTCAAAATTACTGAAGCTGCCTGTAAACGACCAACTGCGTTGTTGCAGCATCTCTTCTCGCAGAAGGTTGGCGACATTCTTCAGGTGACCAACTATCTCATCATCATTCATCATTGAGGACCTGTAATCCATGGCCATCGTGACTGCAGTGGAGAGCACAAGACGGTCAGGCTCATTCCGTCTTAGTGATGTGACAAACTTCACTTCTGGAAGGCGCTCGCTGATGAGTCTTTTGAGGTATTTCCGATAGTTCTCACTCTCATTTACATCCACACGGTATCTTTTCAAAATTGACAAGTAGGCATCATTTACCTCAGCCATGCTCAGTGTAACATCCTCGTCACTCAAGGTGTTTTGAATAGCGAGGACCAATTGTGCATCACATACTGAGCGAATGAGTGGCACATTACTGTGATCTGTCCTCGTTGATATTCGCTGTGCAGAGCGCAAACATGTCCGATGATAGTGCTTTTCAAGAGCTGATGCGTCGCCGGATTCTTCAAGGTCCGCTACTGAAACTCTTAACATGGTCATCTGGGGTTTTCTGCTTGATCTGTAGGAGTGTTTTACCCATTGAGTCAGTAAGAACACGGTGCAGTGGCTCTGAGTCATTCTTGGGACAGAAGTCACAGTTGGAAAATAGACACACTTGTTCCTTTGGAATAGTCTTTGACCGCTTTGGCCGAACAGATCCCACAGCACTTGAAGGTCGCCCCGGTCCTCGTGGAGCGCAGACAGGTGAATCGGTTCGGGATTTCTTCCTAAGACGTTCAATCTTGTTCTTGTTGACGATAGGTTTCCGACATTCACTATGATACCGAACGTACTTGAGTTCTCCTTCATTTAAACCTGACAAGTAATTTAGTAGTCTATGAATGTCACTTTCAGTATCACCAAGAGACACTCTCTCTTGACAGTGTTGTAAAATTTCATCTGTCATGACCGGATTGTTCACCAATCGCTTCTTTGATGTGGCAACTTTCTTTACAGATCACGCAAACTCCGTCCTCTCCGACATATTGGCGATACTACCACGATCTCAGTTCACAGGGTATATCTGACTGAGCTCAAAACTGCTTCTTCAACATGCCTGAAAAAGAAAAAAATGGAGTTAGACCCTATACTCTAAACTGGAAGTGCTAAATCTGAACCGGAAGTGCTATAAGGACACTTCCGGTTGCTTTTTTAGTGCTATAAATCGACTCGGCATACCTGAAAACCTACAAAAGGATCTCAATTATGAAAATCGTCAATTATTGGCGGAGATAGGTGCATGGTCAGTGCCGGGGGCCCCAAAAGGGAAGTGACCCCCAAAAGGGGGTAAGGGGTCTGAAAATTGGGACCCATCTTTTTCTGTTAATCTGATACCTATAGAAGCCAGAACTGCAAAAAAATCAATTTTAGCACAAAAATCCTACGGGAGCCCTTTTCCTAACATTACATACCGCACTATTTGGCAATTCCTGACATTTCTACCCATCTCTGAAAATATCTCTTCAAACGAGCAGTAAACTGATTCACTGTTTCTCCCGCCTCTTGGCAGTCATCACGAAACTTTAACCTGTACCCTTCATCGGTCAGCATATAGCGTCGCAAAATATTCTTCTTCACCAAGTCATAGTCACTGGAATCATCAAGGGGTAAGCACTCGTATGCCTCGAGCGCCTTTCCTGTCAGTAATGTACCCCGGTTGATGGTCCATGTTTCTTTCGGCCACTGCTGAGTCTGTGCATGCCTCTCAAGTTTTTCGAGAAAGGCGTCTATGTCATCACTACTTTCTTCATATTTAGGTAGTTTCATCTTCACTACACTCGCACTCGATCTGCACTTTGCTTCCTCAGAAGACCCATTTATTGGCATTGTCTGGGCGAGAGAAAATTTTATTTGTTCAGTTTCCCGCTCCTTCTCCTTCATTCTCAGTAAAGTTTCACTTTCTTTCACTTTTTCTTCTCTCGCCTCGGCCCTTCTCAGTCTTTCTGCTTGATTAATTTCCTTCACAAAGGCACGCACTTCCTCTGCCTCATAGCCGAGCAGCTCACCCAAGCCGAGACAATCATTCGTCAGGTCGTATACACTCATTTTCACCAGAATTTCTTTACTGACAACGCTCTAGAGTCACACACGTCAACTGGGTTTCACCGAACATAGCCACGGCACAATGTTAGCTCTCCGCCAATCACTAGAGAGATTTCCTGGGTCTGGGCACCATTGTCAAGTTCTTACGGGCTCACTAGTGTAGGAGTGGCGGAGGGAAACACTTCCATTGTCAAGTTCTTACGGGATCACTAGTATACGTAGGAGTGGCGGAGGGAAACACTTTCTTCCTTAGACAACATTTACTGGGTACCAAAGTATGTACAGTGCAGAGTATTCTTGTGTAGTCTCCCTTTAGGACAGCACGTCCAGTCCGTGCAAGGACCCTCCAAGCTCTCCTCATACCGTCCATACTCAAACCCTCACCTTGACTCTGAATCAAAGTATTAAACCATTCAAATAATCTAATGAAGCACTCTCAACCATCGAAATCATACATATGATTTTCAGTCCTCGAAACCCCGAACAATAAATATAGAAAGTGCACAAGTACAGAAATACCTTGCAGCTCCTTGGCAGCTGAACAGAGTCGTCCTGACACCGATAAGATGCTAACAGCCACATTATGAGGCTCATCTATGCTTTATTTTCCCAAATGCTACAGCATTTAGCTGCAATTTATAATTGTCTCAATGCCACCTGCCATACAAGACTTTGCGGCTTCTGTGCAGGTATTAAAATGCTATAAAACAAACACAGCCACAAGGGTGCCGCTGTGTGTTTTCCCTGAGTGTGCTGTGAGGCACCTTAGAGGGACGAGGGGGGACAAAAGTAGCCCTGGTAGTGTTACTACCAATGAAAACAAAAAGCTGAAATCTTGTTTTGTTGTGTGCTGTCCCACTTAGTGTAGATGGTCAAAATGTATGCAAGATAAAATAAAGAATTATTTCATTCATTAACAGATAACTACACAGGAAAAGGAAAACAAGTGTTTGACTGAAAAAGTTAAGGAAGAGAAAACCTTTATTGACAAGATTGTACAAGAATACGAGGAATCCAATGAGACACTTGCTACATTAATGAAAGATAAATTTGAACTTGCAACCATTCTGGAGGAAAAACAAAAATACGTTTTAGACCTAAAGGAAGACATTGACAAGATAACAGCACACATGAGTGAAGAAAAGGTGATCCTTGCATCCAGCCTACAGGAAAAAGACATCTGTATTGAGCAGCTGAAGGAAGACATGGACAAGATAACAGCACAGATGAGTGAAGAAAAGGTGATCCTTGCATCCAGCCTACAGGAAAAAGACATCTGTATTGAACAGCTAAAGGAAGACATGGACAATATAACAGCACAGATGAGTGAAGAAAAGGTGGTCCTTGCATATCTCCTGCAGGCAGAAAAAAGACATCTGTATTGAACAGCTGAAGGAAGACATGGACAAGATAACAGCACAGATGAGTGAAGAAAAAGCTTCGTTCGAGACCCAACTCAAAATGATGGAGAAGAATTCATGATGTGCGGATGAAAATGGAATCTGATTATGAATTTCTGGTTGTTGAAAAGAGAAGAGAGCTTGAATATAAGGATGGAGTGCTTGCAGTGGTGCAGCAGGGGAAAGATGCTCTGCTTCAGACGCATGATGAAGAGAAGTGTGCGTTGTTGAAGTCTGTTGAGGAAAATAAAGAGCTGCTGGAAAGCCTGCATCACAAGTGTAAGAATATGACAAAGCAGACTGCAACAGAAAAACTGCAACTGGGACACACCTTAAAACTGACTCAAGAATATTGTACCCAGCTAGAAAAAAACCCATAATGAAGTGAAAGACAATCTTAATGAAGAGTTTGCCCAATACGCACTCAACCTCCAAGAAATGACCAAGGAAATAAATGCTCTGAAAACTGATATGGAGGATGCAAAGAAAATCAACGTGAATGCCTTATGTAAGTCTGAGAGTGATATACAGAGCTTATTAAACTCCCTAGCAGGTGAGAAACAATGTGTTATTAGACTGAGGGAAGAAATTGATGTTGTGATGAACACCAAGGCAAATATATATTGGGAACATCCATATACTAGGATACAGTAATGAGAAACTCACCCAAGAAGTGTCTGAGCGAAAAGATGGTTTTGCCAAATTGAATGAGGATTATTTGCATATTATTGCATCAGCAGCAGAGTGCGGAGGTTGCCCACCACCACAAAAATGAAGTGCTGAGGCATGAGCAAGAAAGCTCCAAGCAACAAGAGACTCACAAGGCTCTCCTTGAAGAGACAGGAGGAAGAAAGGTGCAAGGGAGGAGAGTGGTTGGGTCTCTAGGACGAATAATGGAAGGGAAGGAGTGAGCACAGAGGCAGAAAAAGTAGCTGAAATGTATTAGTTGTACAAAGAATCATGTATGGTATGCAAGTGTGACTTTGGTGAAAGATCACACAGGAATCTTTTACCCAGTTGACCAAAGAATATAATAAAGTGAATGAAAATGTTCGCTTAGATTTTGCCCATCAGGCAAAGGCAATAAATGCTTTGAACACTTAAATGGAGGATGCAAAGAATATCAACGTGAATGCCTTATGTAAGTCTGAGAGTGAAATGCAGAGCTTATTGAACTCCCTAGAAGATAAGAAACGTAGTGCTATTGAACTAAGGGAAGTAATTGATGTTTTGATAAACATCAAAGCAAAATATATAGAGAAGATCGCAAGTTTTGCCATATTGAATGCGGATTACTTGTTGCATCAGCAGCAGAGTGCGGAGGCTGCCCACCAATACAAGAATGAAGTGCTGAGGCATGAGCATGAAAGCTCCAAGCAACAAGAGACTCACAAGGCTCTCCTTGAAGAGACGGAAGCAGACAAGCATAATTTTGAAAAAAAGAAAAGGTGCTCCTTGCATCCAGCCTGCAGGAAAAAGACATCTTTATTGAACAGCTGAAGGAAGACATGGGCAAGATAACAGCACAGATGAGGGAAAAAGATATCTGTATTGAACAGCTAAAGGAAGACATGGACAAGATAACAGTACAGATGAGGGAAAAAGACATCTGTATTGAACAGCTGTTGGAAGACATGGACAAGATAACAGCACAGATGGGTGAAGAAAAAGCTTCGTTTAAGACCCAACTCAGAATGATTGAAAAAAATTCAAATGATGTGCGGATGAAAATGGCATCTGATTGTGATTTTCTGGCTGTTGAAAAGAGAAGAGAGCTTGAAGAGAAGGATGGAGTGCTTGCAGTGGTGCAGAAGGAGAAAGATGCCCTGCCTCAGATGTATGATGAAGAGAAGTGTGCGTTGCTGAAGGCTGTTGAGGAAAAGAAAGAGCTGCTGGAAAGGCTGCATCACAAGTTTGAGAATATGACAAAGTAAAATGCAGCATAAAATCTCAAGCTGGAAGGTTATCTTAATCCCTTCACGTCCAGCTCTTTCCTTTGCTATAACAATTTGTCTGTCGTGGAGCCAAAACATTTCAAAAAGTAACTGAATATACCAAATTAGTTAGTCGACGAGATCACTAAACAGGTCATATCTATGAAATATTACTTATATTCACTAAATATCATGTATATGTAGCCAAATTACAATGGAAACTACGTTCTGGGTCACAAGGGGTTAAGATCACACAGGAATTTTGTACCCAGTTGACCAAAGAATATAATGAAGTGAATGAAAATGTTCGCTCAGATTTTGCCCAACAGGCAAAGGCATTAAATGCTCTGAAAACTGAAATGGAGGATGCAAAGAATATCAACGTGAATGGCTTATGTAAGTCTGAGTGTGAAATGCAGAGCATATTAAACTCAATAGAAGATAAGAAACGTGGTGCTATTGAACTGAAGGAAGAAATTGATGTTATGATGAACATCAACACAAAATATATTGAGAACATCGCCAGTTTTACCAAATTGAATGCAGACTACTTGTTGCATCAGCAGCAGAGTGCGGAGGCTGCCCACCATAACAAGAATGAAGTGCTGAGGCATGAGCAAGAAAGCTTTAAGCAATAAGAGACTCACAAGGCTCTCCTTGATGAGACGGAAGCAGACAAGCATAAGTTTGAAAAAGAAAAGGTGGTCCTTGCATCTAGCCTGCAGGAAAAAGACATATGTAATGAAAAGCTGAAGGAAGACATGGACAAGATAACAGCACACATGAGTGAAGAAAAGGTGGTCCTTGCATCTAGCCTGCAGGAAAAAGACATATGTATTGAACAGCTGAAGGAAGACATAGCCATTAGCCAAGATAACAAAACAGGTGAGTGAAGAAAAGGTGAACCTTGCATCCAGCCTGCAGGAAAAAGACATCTGTATTGAACAGCTAAAGGAAAACATGGACAAGATAACAGCACAGATGAGGGAAAGAGACATATGTATTGAACAACCCAAGGAAGACATGGATTAGATGACAGCACAGATGAGGAAAAAAGACATCTGTATTGAACAGCTAAAGGAACAGATAGGACAGCAGACGGTGGGACAGGCGGCTGAAGCAAGCAGCTCCGTTCACTAGCAAGAAACACTTGTAACTGCCCTGAACGAGAGGGTAAACATCTAGAATTGACTTTCATTTAGGGTTAAGAGTTGAATGTGTAAAGGAACGTAAAATAAGGCTGAATAGATAAGGATTGGAGGAGGTTCAGAAATGGAGGTATCATTATGCCTTGGTCAAGCCTGGGCGGTAAGACAGGAGTAAGAAAGGTGCAAGGGAGGAGAGTGGTTGGGTCTCTAGGACGAATTATGGAAGGATGGAATGAGCACAGAGGCAGAAAAAGTGGCTGAATTGTATTAGTACTACAAACAATCATGTACGGTATGCAAATGTGATTTTGGTGTAGAATGAAAGGCAAGGATCAAAGTAATTAAAGGAAGGTTATCAGGGCAACGTGTGTGTATCTTCAGTATACAACAACAGTTAAGAAATATGTGTATGTGTGTGACTTTGGTGTAGACTGAAAGGCAAGGATGAGGGAAAGCATGATCAAAGCAATTAAAATTAGTTATTTGAGAAGTGCTTATGGTGCGAAAAGAATCGATGGTCAAAGTACTGTAAGTCATTACTGAAGCTCAACACTACCTTGGTATTAATGTTTGTTTTGATATTAGGTTAGGCACGTGTTAATCCCATGCTTTTTTTGACTAGTTGGTGGCAAGTAAAACTGAGGCAGAGAAACAGCGCTCCCACATCCAAGGCCTTGAGAGTCGCTTGATAGATAAGGAACAGGGTGTGGGACCGTGGGTGGTGTCAAGATGACCAAATATTACCACTACCATCCCCTCAGCTAACAGGGTCCCTTATCACCACTATAGTCTATTTTTTTAACGAGGCGAAAAATTCAATCTATCTTAAGGTATCATACTTAACCCCTTGATGCCCACAACGTAATCTATATTGTAATTTAGATACCATTAGACGATTTTAATGAATATAAGCAGTATTTTATAGACATGAACTGTTTATAGTATCCTTGTCCACTCGGTAATTTGGTATATTTTGTTACTTGTAATTTTATGGCTAACAAAACAAGATTTTATATAGCAAAGGAAAGATCTAGGCGTGAAGGGTAGGGTACGCCGTATAACAAAAATTCTTGTTCTCAACTTTGGCATGCCAATTTCCTATGTAAAATGGAATTCTAAGACGATTTTATCCAATTTCATTTTTGCATTTGAGCAATTCTTACTATGCAAAAGCGCACTTTTATATTGCACCCTTATCGAATAATGCTTAAATGAGTACGCAGTGTCCGGTTGGTCCTGTTTATTGCATCATGCACCAATATGAGTTCCAAATGACTAGCGTGGTAAGCTCTTTCTGATCAGTTGGTTCATCAGGCACTCCATCACAATGTCACAGCCTCTACGTTGGCCTAGAACGTGTCCATCATGTCCTTCTTAGACCTGAAGCAGGGCATGGTCTCCCGGTGGTGGGCCCGAGCCCGGATGAACCCGTCTCTGGCCTGCTGCCCCACCACTGCTTTCGCAGCCTCTGTCACCTGCTTCACGACTCTTTCGGTGCTCTGAGTGTAGATAGAGAACTCCGGAACCTCGTACGGCTTGACCAGGATCTCCTGGATCTGATCCCCGGACAGTGAACAGGTGAATGCCGGCTCGTGCACCTGGCCAGGCTGCCAGCTGATCAGTGTCTGCAAGCTGGTGGCTGACAAGTTCAGCTTGGGTGTGATGCGAGGTCTTACACTAGTGTCCCCATACTCCTCGCCAGCCCGCAGGTTTGCTGTGACCCAGATTTTGAAGCTGGTCGTCCTCACTCTGACTCGCCATCAGCGAGAGGAGGACACATTCTGAGTGTGCGAACCATGCTCCTGTCCACACGTAGAAGGTCACAGCTGTTTGGACCTTCTTGGGCTGCGACCTCATCACTCTGAGCTGCGTGAGGATGTGCTTGGGGCCGTCCTCTAGTCTGTGGTGAACCTTGATGTCGTAGTAGACTTTGAAGTACACCTGCAGGCAGTACTTGACTAGGATTTCCAGGGTGTTCAGTTCTTTGCCAGTCAGTCCATGCTTTCTGGTCCACATGTACACGAGCGACTGGGCTGTGGTGAGCCATCTGGAGTGGGACACCTTGCAACACTTGATCTCCTGCAGCTCGGACGGGAGAACGCCCCGCTTCACAGCCTGGACCAGCTGATAGGAAACCTGCTGGTCAGTGGACATGTTGACCAGGATATACTCCAGTATCTCCGTGAGATCTTCACCGCCTGGCACTCCTCTGAACTCTGCTTTGTACTGCATCTCATTCACGCTGGACAGCAGACTGCACACTGGACACGTGAAGCCAGTGTCAGATGAGGTAGGCCCGTCGATGCTGGTGATAAGGTGGCGCAGGGGCAACTCATTTGTGTGCAACACGCATATACTCCAGAAGAGCTTGCGTCCCAGCATCTTCTCCAAATGGGCGTGAGTACCACCCTTCCACCCCGTGTTGGCCCTAGTTGAGTCACCTTGCAGTACGATCAGTGAGTCGGTGGAGTCGTATGTCACCAGCATATCATAGAGAGCCTGAGCCACCTTGAACGCAGGCTTCTCAGGTGGCACCGGGTCTCTGGTACAAATGCAAGGTAACTTCCAGAGGCCTGAAACGGGCAATTGTCTTCCTGATCAAACCGCTTCAGTTACGATAGTGCACCATGTGTTTGTCTTTCCCAATGAACAACCCAACTAGGTACTGTAGGTAGGTTATCACAAAAGTATTTTTCTCACTTATACCAACAGAAGTTAAGAAAATATTTATGTTGGCTTTGAGACTTACTAGGCAAATCGAGCTAAAGCATGTTTTGAAACAATTAAAAGTCATTTTATATGAAGAAGTGCTAATCAAAAAAGAATGTGGTCAACAGTAAAAGTAAATTACTAAGCAAACACTACCATTGAGATATTAATGTTTTCTTTAATATTGGTTAGGCAGGTGTTAAATCCCATGTTTTTTGTACTAGTAAAATACAACTAAAACTAAGAAAGAAACGTAGTATCCCACATCCAAGGCATTGAATAGTCAGCTTAAAGTAAGGAACAGGGTGACTGGATTTATACCAAATTTCCACTACCATCCCCTCACTACTCCTTTTCACAACTATAGTATATTTTTTTAAATGATCAACAAAAATATCAAATTTAAATTTAAGGACTATACTTACCCCCTTGTGCCCACCTAATTTCTTTGTAATTCTAGATCAGACGAATTTAAGAATATAAGCAGGAGAGGAAGACAGGTAGACTGTTTTAGAGTTCTGTCAATAAAGGATGAGAAATATTTTGTTACTGTGAAGTGTTATGGCTCAAAAAAGATGACAGCAGGAAAGGAATGGATTCTAGGCCTGCAAGGGTAGGGTGGTACGCCGTATAACAAAAAATTCTTGTTCTCAGCTTTGGCATGCCAATTTCCTATGTAAAATGGAATTCTAAGACGATTTTATCAATTTCATTTTGCATTTGAGCAATTCTTACTATGCAAAATCGCACTTTTATATTTCACCCTTATCGAATAATGCTTAAATGAGTACGCAGGGTCCGGTTGGTCCTGTGAATTGCATCATGCACCAATATGAGTTCCAAATGACTAGCGTGGTAAGTTCTTTCTGATCAGTGGGTTCATCACAGTGTCACAGCCTTTACGTTGGCCTAGAACGTGTCCATCATGTCCTTTTTAGACCTGAAGCAGGGCGTGGTCTCCCGGTGGTGAGCCCGAGCCCGGATGAACCCGTCTCTGGCCTGCTGCCCCACCACTGCTTTCGCAGCCTCTATCACCTGCTTCACGACTCTTTCGGTGCTCTGAGTGTGGATAGAGAACTCCGGAACCTCGTACGGCTTGACCAGGATCTCCTGGATCTAATCCCCGGACAGTGAACAGGTGAATGCCGGCTCGTGCACCTGGCCAGGCTGCCAGCTGATCAGTGTCTGCAAGATGGTGGCTGACAAGTTCAGCTTGGGTGTGATGCGAGGTCTTACACTGGTGTTCCCATACTCCTCGCCAGCCCCCAGCTTCAAAATCTGGGTCACGGCGAACCTGCGGTCGTCCTCACTCTGACTCGCCATCAGCGAGAGGAGGACACATTCTGAGTGTGCGAACCATGCTCCTGTCCGCACGTAGAAGGTCACAGCTGTTTGGACCTTCTTGGCCTGCGACCTCATCACTCTGAGCTGAGTGAGGATGTGTTTGGGGCCGTCCTCTAGTCTGTGGTGAAACTTGATGTCGTAGTAGAGTTTGAAGTATACCTGCAGGCAGTACTTGACTAGGATTTCCAGGGTGTTCAGTTCTTTGCCAGTCAGTCCATGCTTTCTGGTCCACATGTACACGAGCGACTGGGCTGTGGTGAGCCATCTGGAGTGGGACACCTTGCCACACTTGATCTCCTGCAGCTTGGACGGGAGAACGCCCCGCTTCACAGCCTGGACCAGCTGGTAGGAGACCTGCTGGTCAGTGGACATGTTGACCAGGATATACTCCGGTATCTCCGTGAGATCTTCACCGCCTGGCACTCCTCTGAACTCTGCGTTGTACTGCATCTTATTCACGCTGGACAGCAGACTGCACACTGGACCCGTGAAGCCAGTGTCAGATGAGGTAGCCTGTCGATGCTGGTGATAAGGTGGCGCAGGGGCAACTCGTTGTGTGCACACCCATAACTCCAGAAGAGCTTGCGTCCCAGCCTCTTCTCCAAATGGGCGTGAGTACCACCCTTCCACCCCGTGTTGGCCCTAGTTGAGTCACCTTGCAGTACGATCAGTGAGTCGGTGGAGTCGTATGTCACCAGCAGATCATAGAGAGCCTGAGCCACCTTGAACGCAGGCTTCTCAGGTGGCACCGGGTCCTCTGGTACAAAGTGCCAAAGGTACCTTCCAGATGGCTCCTCTGTCACTGACACATGCTCCTCCCTGATCAACCTTGGGTGCAGTTTCCCATAGCTGTCGGGCACCATCGCTCTGGTTTTGTCCTTCCTCCCATCGTAACCCAATCCAACTATTTTGGTACCCTGGTGCTTCCCCTAGTCAAGGTCCCTAGCCGATCCATGGCATCCTACCTGGCCCTCCTCAGCTTGTTAGGATCGCAGACCAGGTACGACATGTCTGGTGAGAGGTGGCCGTCAGCGATAAGGTCCTGGAGGAATCCAGAAGCCACGGCAGCAGCAGCAGTGGGCGGAACGTCGAACCGGATGCTTGTCAGCGCCAGGTTCCGGACTGGCATTGTGTTTCTTCTTGCAGCTGGCCTGTCCAAGTAATGCATCACAAGGGGTGTCAGGGACCCCAGCCTCTCCCTGAGCAGTCTGTCTACCAGTATGGCAGCCTCCTGTTGCTCCTGCCTCTTTCCTCTGAGTGGCAGGGTGAACGACTCCTCCGTCCCATCCTCAGAATCCTGCTGATCTTCAGCCTGGCCCAGGAACATCTGCTCCTGCAGCTCAAGACGTCTGACTTTTTCATCTTTCTGCTTCTGCTTCTTCAGCTTAGCCTCCTCTTCCAACTGCTTTCTCTTTGCTGCTTTCACTTGTCTATGCGTCTCATTCTTGTCTACCCCTGTCATCATCATTACACTCTCCTCCCTAACTTTGATCCTCTGGTAGTACAGCCACTCCAGGTCTAAAGTAGGGACTTTGCTGGCCAGGGGGCAGTCACACTGCACGTGTGCTCTCGCGTGGCACAGCTGGGGGTTGGAGCAGTGGGATTACCTGCCACCTGTTGGCGTTTTTGCGAAGCTATTGTCGCAGTATCAACTTGCCCTCATATCATTTCGCCCCAGTCTCACCTTCATTTGTAGCGTGGATCAAGAATTGATGATAGGTGCAAATGAAGCCGTTACTTTAGCGGGGCTAAACTATGTTTTGCATATAAATATAAAAGTCCATTTTTTCATAGCAAGAAGTGCTCAAACCAAAAAGTTGAAGTGGACAAACCACCTTTAAAATTCAATTTTACATAAGAAAACACCCTGCCAAATTTGAAATAATCTATATTTCACTTTTCATTAGACCTACGGCGTACCTTAGTCATGGGGGAGGGAGGGATGGAGCATGCAATGATAGAGTTAGGAATGCAATAGTCCTGCAAAGGGGTCATGCGGGAGGGAAGGAGCATGCAATGATGGAGTTAGGAATGCCATAGTCCATCAGCTTGTGAGACTGAGGACAATTTTTCAAGGAGAGCAAGCTATGGTGGTATACACAGTTTTTTTTAACGAGTCGAGAAATCCTGACCCCTTGCTGCTTACTTACTGATATTTGATGCCAAGAGAGGGGAATACTACGTATTTTCTTAATTTCAGTTGTATTTTATCATAGTTAACCATATTATCAGGTAAACATAGGCATAATTTTAAGCATGATACCTTAAGATAGATTGGATTTTTCGCCTCGTTAAAAAAATAGACTATAGTGGTGATAAGGGACCCTGTTAGCTGAGGGGATGGTAGTGGTAATATTTGGTCATCTTGACACCACCCACGGTCCCACACCCTGTTCCTTATCTATCAAGCGACTCTCAAGGCCTTGGATGTGGGAGCGCTGTTTCTCTGCCTCAGTTTTACTTGCCACCAACTAGTCAAAAAAAGCATGGGATTAACACGTGCCTAACCTAATATCAAAACAAACATTAATACCAAGGTAGTGTTGAGCTTCAGTAATGACTTTCAGTACTTTGACCATCGATTCTTTTCGCACCATAAGCACTTCTCAAATAACTCATTTTAATTCCTTTGATAATGTTTTCCCTCATCCTTGCCTTTCAGTCTACACCAAAGTCACACACATACACATATTTTTTAACTGTTGTTGTATAGTGAAGATACACACACGTTGCCCTGATAACCTTCTTATAATTGCTTTGATCCTTGCCTTTCATTCTACACCAAAGTCACACTTGCATACCGTACATGATTGTTTGTAGTACTAATACAATTCAGCCACTTTTTCTGCCTCTGTGCTCATTCCATCCTTCCATAATTCGTCCTAGAGACCCAACCACTCTCCTCCCTTGCACCTTTCTTACTCCTGTCTCTTCTAGGCCTTGTGAGTCTCTTGTTGCTTGGAGCTTTCTTGCTCATGCTCAGCACTTAATTTTTGTGGTGGTGGGCAGCCTCCGCACTCTGCTGCGATGCAACAAATAATCCTCATTCAATTTGGCAAAACCATCTTTTAGCTCAGATACTTCTTGGGTGAGTTTTTCATTACAGTCTCCTAATATGTGGATGTTCCCAATATATTTTGCTTTGGTATTCATCAAAACATCAATTTCTTCCCTTAGTCTAATAACACATTGTTTCTCACCTTCTATGGAGTTTAATAAGCTCTGCATTTCACTCTCAGACTTACATAAGGCATTCACGTTGATTTTCTTTGCATCCTCCATTTCAGTTTTCAGCGCATTTATTTCCTTAATCTTTTCTGGGAGGTTGAGTGCATGTTGGGCAAACTCTTCATTAAGACTGTCTTTCACCTCATTATGTGATTTTTTCTAGCTGGATACTGTACAATATTCTTCAGTCAGTTTTAAAGTGTGTTCCACTTTAGTTTTTCTGCTGCCTTCTGTTTTGTCATATTCTCAAACTTGTGATGCAGGCCTTCCAGGCTGGATGCAAGGTTCACCTTTTCTTCACTCATCTGTGATGTTATCTTGTCCATGTCTTCCTTCAGCTGTTCAATACAGATGTCTTTTTCCTGCAGGCTGGATGCAAAACCACCTTTTTTTCACTCATCTGTGCTGTTATCTTGTCCATGTCTTCCTTCAGCTGTTCAATACAGATGTCCTTTTTCCTGCGGGCTAGATGCAAGGACCTCCTTTTCTTCCTCAAACTTATGCTTGTCTGCTTCCGTCTCTTCAAGGAGAGCCTTGTGAGTCTCTTGTTGGTTGGAGCTTTCTTGCTCATGCCTCAGCACTTCATTTTTGTGGTGGTGGGCAGCCTCCGTACTCTGCTGCTGATGCAACAAATAATCTTCATTCAATTTGGCAAAACCATCTTTTAGCTCAGACACTTCTGGGTGAGTTTCTCATTACAGTTTCCTAATATGTGGATGTTCCCAATATATTTTGCTTTGGTGTTCATCAAAACTTCAATTTCTTCCCTCAGTTTAATAACACATTGTTTCTCACTTTCTGGGGGTTTAATAAGCTCTGAATCTCACTCTCAGACTTATATGTATAAGGCATTTACGTTGATTTTCTTTGCATCCTCCATTTAATTTTTCAGAGCATTTATTTCCTTGATCATTTCTTGGAGGTTGAGTGCCTGTGGACAAACTCTTCATTAAGATTGTCTTTCACTTTATTATGTTTTTTTTCTAGCTGGGTACAATATTCTTGCGTCAGTTTCAAGGTGTGTCCCAGTTTCAGTTTTTCTGTTGCATTCTGATTTGTCATATTCTCAATTTTGTGATACAGGCTTTCCAGCAGCTCTTTATTTTCCTCAACAGACTTCAACAACGCACACTTCTCTTCATCGTGTGTCTGAAGCAGGGCATCTTTCTCCTTCTGCACCACTGCAAACAATCATCCTTCTCTTCAAGCTCTCTTCTCTTTTCACAGCCAGAAATTCATATTCAGATTCCATTTACATTCGCACATCATGAGAATTCTTCTCCATCATTTTAAGTTGGGTCTCGAACGAAGCTTTTTCTTCACTCATCTGTGCTGTTATCTTGTCCATGTCTTCCTTCAGCTGTTCAATACAGATGTCTTTTTCCTGCCTGCACGCTGTATGCAAGGACCACCTTTCTTCACTCATCTGTACTGTTATCTTGTCCATGTCTTCCTTTAGCTGTTCATACAGATGTCTTTTCCTGCCTGCAGGGTGGATGCAAGGATCATATTTTTCTCTCATTTGTGCTGTTATCTTGTCCATGTCTTCCTTTAGGTCTACAACGTATTTTTGTTTTTCTCCAGAATGGTTGCAAGTTCAATTTATCTTTCATTAATGTAGCAAGTGTCTCATTGGATTCCTCGTATTCTTGCACAATCTTGTCAATAAAGGTTTTCTCTACCTTAACTTCTTCAGTCAAACACTTGTTTCCTTTTCCTGTGCAGTTACCTGTTAATGAATGAAATAATTCTTTATTTTATCTTGCATACATTTTGACCATCTACACTAAGTGGGACAGCACACAACAAAAAATTATTTCTACTTTTTGTTTTCATTGGAAGTAACACTACCAGGGCAACTTTTGTCCCCCCTCGTCCCTCTAAGGTGCCTCACAGCACACTCGGGGAAAACACACACCGGCAAACCCCTTGTGGCGTGTTTGTTTTATAGCATTTTAATACCTGCAAAGAAGCCTCAAAGTCTTATATGGCAGGTGGCATTGAGACAATTAAAAAATGCAGTTAAATGCTGTAGCATTTGGGAAAATAAAGCATAGATGAGCCTCATAATGTGGCTGTTAGCATCTCATCGGTGTCAGGACGACTCTGTTAAGCTGCCAAGGAGCTGCAAGGTATTTTGGGAATGATGCACTTACTATATTTATTGTTCGGGGTTTCGAGGACTGAGATTCATATGTATGATTTGGATAGTTGAGAGTGTTGCATTTGATTGTTTGAATGGTTTAATGCTTTGATTCAGAGTCAAGGTGAGGGTTGGAATATGGACGGTATGGGGAGAGCTTGGAGGGTCCTTGCACGTGCTGTCCTAGAGGGAGACTACACAAGGATAATCTGCACTGTACATCCTTTTGCACCCATAACATGTTGTTTAAGAAAGAAAGTGTTTCCCTCTGCCATTCCTACACTAGTGAGCTCGTAGGAACTTGACAATGGAAGTATTTCCCTCCGCCACTCCTACACTAGTGAGCTCTTAAGAACTTGACAATGGTGCCCAAACCCGAGAAATCTCTCTAGTGATTGGCTGAGAGCTAACATTGTGCCGTGGCTGTGTCTGGTGAAACATAGTTGACGTGTGACTGTAGAGTGTTGTCAGTAAGGAAATTCTGGTGAAAATGAGTGAATACGACCTGATGAATGATTGTCTCGGCTTGGGTGAGCGGCTCGGCTATGAGGCAGAGGAAGTGCGTGCCTTTGTGAAGGAAATTAATCAAGCAGAAAGACTGAGAAGGGCCGAGGCGAGAGAAGAGAAAGTGAAAGAAAGTGAAACTTTACTGAGAATGAAAGAGAAAGAGCGGGAAAATGAACAAATACAACTTTCTCTCGCTCAGACAGAGCCAATAAATGGGGCTACTAAGAAAGCAGCAGTGCAGATCGAGTGCGAGTGTAGTGAAGATGAAACTACCTAAATATGAAGAAAGTAGTGATGACATAGACGCTTTTTTTCGAAAGATTTTAGAGGCATGCACAGACTCAGCAGTGGCCGAAAGAAACATGGACCATCAACCGGGATATATTACTGACAGGATAGGCGCTCGAGGCATACGTGTGCTTACCTCTTGATGATTCCAGTGACTATGACTTGGTGAAGAAGAATATTTTGCGACGCTATATGCTGACCGAGGAAGGGTACAGGTTACAGTTTTGTGATGACTGCCAAGAGGCGGGAGAAATAGTGAGCCAGTTTACTCCTCGTTTGAAGAGATATTTTCAGAGATGGGAATTTAGATATCAGGAATTGCCAAAACATACAACGGAGTTTGTGACCTAATGTTGAGAGAACAATTCCTCAGCATGTCACACAACGAGCTACGTTTTTTTCATCAAGGAAAGAACACCGACGTCTCAGAGTGAAATGGTGATGCTGGCAGAACGGTACTTGTCTGCTCATGGCAGGCCGATGTGGAGGCCAGGCAAGCAGGCCTCTACTCAAGGTGGATACGAGCCTCGCTCCCCAAGGACTCCTCCTCGAAGACCTCAGTTCTGGCAAGAAAGACGGTGCTTTCTGTGTGGAAGTGAACGTCACTTTGCCAGGGATTGTCATGCGTCTACAAGAATGCCTTTACCGGTTCGAGGTGGCGAGTCTAATGAGGAAAAGACTGGCACCTGTGGTGAGCAGCCAGCCGAAGTCTTGCCTCAGTCTGGCGAGATAATAAAACTTAACCTTGGATCAAGCTTTATCAGTCCAAATCTGAAAATAACATCGGACTTTGTTGAAGGTCAGCGAGTTAATGTTTTTCGTGACACAGGTTGCACTGGAGTTGTTGTGTAAAGGATTTTTTTACGACCTGACCAGTTAACAGGTATGACCAAGCAGTGTTTGCTGATAGAGTATACCACCCGAGTGTGTCTGGTGACGAGGATTGCAACGGAAACTCCATAATACTCGGGCATTGTGGAGGCGACTTGCATGACTGATGCCATCTGTGACCTGATCATAGGGAATGTTCCAGGAGCTCTGCCACCTGAACACCAGCCTTCTGAGGACGAGAGGAGTCACAAAGCCAGCGCAAACGAACGGAAAGAGAAACGAGAGAAGAACGACGACCCATATGCGGCCATGGAGTTTACTGAGGATGTGTTGGGAGCAGTACCGACATTTGAGTGCCCATACTAACTTTCTACGGCCGCTAAAGGTGGCCAAGGTTGACGAGAATGTCCTGAAGGAGGTGCCCGTTATAAAGAAGTAGCAAGAGGAGGATAAAAGTTTGCACAGGTTCCTGTCAAGACGCCAGCGACGAGGGTCTAGGAGCGATCTCCTGATTGAAGAGGGAGGACCATGGTATAGAGCAGGTTTAGTTATTACATTTTTAGTTATTGCGGTTGCAATGTTTGGTTACATAGAGGTTCCACAGGCCAGTACTGGGTTTGCTATATATGAAATATTATATGGACACACTGTCAAAGGTACACTTACCTTGTTTACAGATGTATGGAGAGGAAAAGGTGGAGAAGGACAAGTTTCTAATACCTATCAGTATGGGGTAGACTTAAGGAATAAATTGAAGGAAGCTTGTAAGATCGTTCATGACAACATACGTGAAGCAGGGGAAGTATATAGACACCGCTATGAAGAGAAGATTAGACCACGTTTAATGAATATAGGAGATGAAGTGTTAATTATTTTGCCAACAGACAATAAGCTATTACTCAGCTGCAACGGTGTTTTTGAAATAATACAGGGTAGGGAAATAATAGATGTAAATAGAGGGAAATAATAGATGGGTATTGTTTCTTCAGAGTTATTATTTTTCTATAAAGAGTATTAAGGGAAGTGAAATGTTTTTGTCAGACATCTTGAGTATTCGTTAAAGTTGTTACCCTCAATAGTGTTGTGGGAGTTTAGCGGGCGGGTGAGGGGGAGGGGGGATAGTTGTCAGGACGACTCTGTTAAGCTGCCAAGGAGCTGTAAGGTATTTCGGTTCTTGTGCACTTACTATATTTATTGTTCGGGGTTTCGAGGACTGAGATTGATATGTATGATTTGATTGGTTGTGAGTGTTTCATTTGATTTTTTGAATGGTTTAATGCTTTGATTCAGAGTCAAGGTGATAATAGGAAGGAAATAAACCCTTAATAATCTACCGAAAACACTCATGTATACACCAAAAAGCCAGACCTCCAATACAAAAAATTAAGAAAAAATCAAAGCAAACATGTTCAAGGTGTACAAAAAATCTGAGAAAAATATAATCTGAACAAAATATGAACATCATTACAACAAATGAGCTAACTTTGAAAAAACTGATATGGCCAGCTTGGATCCATGCTTGCAGTGTTTTATAGGGGTTACCATGCATCTGCTTGACATTGATCCAAACATGTCTTTTTACTGAAAGTTCATAGTGTGGCATGTGTAATGTGTATATCATACATTGCACCTTTTAAGCTTGACAAATTTTTTTTTTTTTTTTTTTTTTGAGGGGGGTTATGTGGCAGAAAATGAAAATAATTTGAAATTTGAGAGGGGGACAAATATATATGTTACTTTTTTTTGGGGGGGGTCATGTAGCAAAATATGAGAATATTTTGAGATATGGGAAAGGGATAAAATATATTTTTTCTTTTTGGTCATATGGCAGAAAATGAGAATAACTTGAGGCTTATTATATATTTAATTAAAGATATAATACACTGCAACGTTCGTATTACTGACCCAGAAAGTCCCCTCGCTCTTATCATCTACTACAAAACCAGGAAAATAGCCCATCTTCTGCTCCGTAACACCCCTAACGTGACTAAGACGCCCCTTCAAGAAGACCACGTCATCTACCAACACACCAGTAACAGTGAGGAATGTGGACCTCACTTATATATTGGAATAACGCAGACTAGACTGACGAGGCGCCTTACCTGTCATCTGAACAATAGGTATATCAAGAACCACTACGACACCATGCACAACTCCTGCCTGACAAGAGATGACCTTAACAAAAACACAACGATACTTGATAAGGAACAAGATCCTCGCCGTTTTCTTTACCTAGAAGCAATATACATCGCTTTAAAACAGCCTACAATCAACACTCAAACAGATAATTTCCAGGTGTTGTCGACATCTAAACGACACGTGAATATCAACAGAGGAACAGACAATGGGCTACCGGCTTAGCCGAATAGCTCCGCCCACCCCTCCTCTCTTGATCCTCCTGACTACTATATATACTGCCTCTTCTGCCCAACATAAGACTCTACAAAAGAGCTGAAAACATATGGAAGAAACTTGAAGATGAAAAGAATCCTTTACTAATAAAAGTAATAATGCTCACAAACGGTACCGTAAGCATCCATCTCCTGAAACTCATGCCCTTTATATTTCTGCCCGTAATCATGCCAAATCTTTACTTCAAATTACCAAAAACTCTTTCATTCATAGAAAATGTCAAAATCTTTCTGAATCAAATTCCTCTCGTGACTTCTGGCATCTAGCTAATAACATCTCTAACAAATTTTCTTCTTCATCTTTCCCTCTTATGCTTCACCCAGATGGCTCCACAGCTGTCTCATCTACTTCTAAAGATGAACTCTTCGCTCAAACATTTGCTAAAAATTCCACTCTGACTGATGAAGGGCTTGTTCCTCCTTCTCCTCCACCCTCTGACTATATTATGCCTGTCATTAAGATCCTTCGGAACGATGTTTTGTTTGCCCTTTCTGGCCTAGATCCTCGGAAGGCTTACGGTCCTGACGTAGTCCCTCCTATTGTTCTCAGAAACTGTGCTTCTGTGCTTGCACCTTGCCTGGTCAAACTTTTCCGTCTGTGTCTATCTACTTCCACCTTTCCTTCTTGCTGGAGGTTTGCTCACATCCAACCTGTTCCTAAGAAGGGTGACCGTTCTAATCCTTCAAACTACCGTCCTATAGCTTTGACTTCCTGCCTTTCTAAAGTTTTTGAATCTATACCTAATAAGAAGATTCTTAAGCATCTATCAGCTCACAATCTTCTATCTGATCGTCCGTACGGTTTCCGTAAAGGGCGATCTACTGGCGATCTTCTAGCTTTCCTAACTGAATCTTGGTCATCCTCCTTTAGGGGTTTCGGTGAAACTTTTGCTGTTGCCCTTGACATATCAAAAGCTTTTGATAGAGTCTGGCACAAATCTTTAATTTCCAAACTACCCTCATGCGGTTTCTATCCTTCTCTCTGTACCTTCATTTTAAGTTTCCTTGCAAACCGTTCTATTGCAGCTACTGTAGACGGACATTGTTCTTCTCCTAAATCTATCAATAGTGGTGTTCCCCAGGGTCCTGTCCTATCACCCACTCTCTTTCTGTTATTTATTAATGATCTTCTAAGTCTAACTCAAAGCCCTATCCACTCCTACGCTGATGATTCTACCCTGCATTTTTCAACGTCGTTTATTAGACGTCCAACTCAACAGGAACTAAGTGATTCACGGCGAGATGCCACCGAGCGCCTAACTTCTGACCTTTCTATAATTTCTGATTGGGGCAAAGCAAACCTTGTATTGTTCAATGCCTCAAAAACCCAATTTCTTCACCTATCTACTCGACAAAACCTACCAGATAACTATCCCCTCTTCTTCAATGACACTCAACTGTCTCCTTCTTCTACAATGAACATTCTAGGACTATCCTTTACTAAAAATCTGAATTGGAAATCTCACATATCATCTCTTACTAAAACAGCTTCTAAGAAGTTAGGTGTGCTGTGGCGTCTGCGTCTTTTTTTTCTCCCTCCCAATTGCTTGCTCTCTACAGGGGCCTTATCCGCCCATGTATGGAGTATGCCTCACATGTTTGGGGAGGATCCACTCATACAGCTCTCCTAAACAGGGTTGAATCAAAAGCTTTTCGTCTCATCAACTCCTCTCCTCTGACTGACTGTCTTCAATCTTTAAATCACCGCCGCAATGTTGCTTCTCTTGCTCTCTTGTACCGTTATTTTCATGCGCACTGCTCATCTGAACTTGCTAACTGCATGCCTCCCCCACTCCCGCGGCCTCGCTGCACAAGACTTTCTACTCATTCTCATCCCTATTCTGTCCATCTTCCTAATGCAAGAGTTAATCAGTATCTTTACTCTTTCATCCCTTTCACTGGTAAACTCTGGAACTCTCTTCCTGTTTCTATTTTTCCACTTTCCTATGACTGAACTCTTTTCAAAAGAAGAGTAACAAGACACCTCCCGAACTAAATTGGCCTACCCCTCTGTTTTTATTTTATTCTCTTACTGTCTTCTTTATAGGGACTGGCAACTAAGCGGGCTTTGTGTTACCCATTTATGTTGTGCTCCTGGCCAGTTCCTTGTGATGTAAAAAAAAAAAAAATATATATATATATATATATATATATATATATATATATATATATATATATATATATATATATATATATATATATATATATATATATATATATATATATATATATATATATATATATATATATATATATATATATATAATATATATAATATATATATATATTTTAAAATATTAGGGTGGTCCACTTTGAAATTTTTTTTCGGATTCGTTGGGCCGGGTCGGAATTCTTGTCGATACAATGATACAAGGATGTGTGCAAATTTTATTCCGATCGGATAACTTTATACCGTCCCGCAGAGCGGCCGAAGTTTCCACTATTAAACCTCTACGAGTCTACACTGGTGACGATGATCAAAAAAACGAAATCCACCGTGCGCGCCATCCTATACCTATTTCGCGCACGGGTACAACGCCCGGTGGCGCTCCACGACCTGCAGAAGGTGCTGTCGCTGTTCCTCGTCGCGCGTGATGGCGCCGCAGAACGCGCTGATGAGGGCGACGCCCCTCTCCGCAAAGTCGTTCACCACCCGTAGGTGACGGGCGCGCCGACGAGCCGTGGTGTAGTCGTCCCTCCCCGACCACTCGGCCGGATCGACGTTGAGGAAATCGTGACCGGCCCCGAGGGCGGTGACGAGGCCGACAGAGTTGGTCGTCGCAAACGACGCCAGGGAGCGCTGCTCCACTGCGTCGAGGGCGACGTCGGCGCGGCGAGGCGGGTTCTTCTCCCCCAGCCGCTGCTGCATGGCGCTGACGATGGCCCGCTTCTCCTCGACCACCGTCGCCTCGTCGAAGAGGGAGAGGCCGACGAGCTCCTCGGAGACGTACCACATGTGCCGGGCCATCACCTTGCCCGATGCCCGCCCGATCTCCTTGTCGCGATAGGCGGCGAAGGCTTTGAGGAGGGCGAGGTCCGTTGCCGGGGCCGAGGTCGAGCAGTGGGCGGACATCCACGGTTCCACGTACGTTGTGACGATAAACGTCGTGAACCGGATCAGCTCCCTCTTCTCGTGCTTGGTGAGCGCAAACTCCTCGCGGAAGAGGGTGATCTTGAGAGTGTAGATCTCGGTGGTCGCCGTATCATTAAAAAAGTAGGCGCCCGGCTTCCGGATGTTCGCCTCAACCTCACCGCCCAACACGATGATGGTGAGCTGCACCATCTCGCGGTAGTCGTCGCGCGGCTGCTTCTCCTTCAGCAACGCGTGGCAGGTGGCGATGATCTTGTCGGCGCCGTCGACGGGGTCGTCGAGCGGTTTGGACGACGCCTGGTTCGCGAGCGGCCACCACTTCACAAACCGCTTGAACAGCTGGATCTCGGGGCCGGAAGACGGGCCGAAGCAGACGGTGAATGCTGCGCCCACCACTAGCTCGAGCACGTGGTGCCGGCAAGCGAAGTGGAGCAGATTCCGTTTGACGTGCTTCATTATGTGGACGCACGCGCCCTCCTTGAGTCCGGTATTGCTGACTGTTGTGTCGAAGCACATGCCGATGATGTTGTCGACGAGGTCCCACTCCTTCGCAGCGTCGTAGACCGCCTGCCCGGTCAGCACGCCCGTCCCCGCCGCGAGTTTCGGCACCATCAACAGCTTCTGGATGCCGTCACCGGACACCAGGATGGGCAATCGCTCTGCGATTCCCTCACCGGCCATCCCCTCGACAAGTTTTCCGTCCCAGTGTATGATGAGCGGCACCGCTGGCACATTCACGGTCATCTCCGCCTTGATCTCCTTAGCCATCTTCTCCCGCGCGCTCCTCCGGTGGCGCCGCACGGTGCTGCGAGCGGGAGTGGCGTCGGCGCCGTGGACAGCGGTGAAAAGATGAACTGCGGTGCGGTCCGAGATCCTTGTGCGGTCCAACGCAGCGGCGACAGCCGGCGTCATGATCGGCGTGCGGCGACGCTTGGGGGAACAGGCCGATTGAGCGGATATTCCTGCGCTCGGAACGAAGTCCGCGTCCCGTCCGTCGTCACCACCGTTCTCTTCTTCGTCGCCTGCACCCAAGCCCGATGAGCTGCGCGTGGCAGTCGTGGCACGCTCCGGTGAGCTCGACCGCTTTAGCACGCCGCGCTCCAGACGCCGTCGCTCTCTGTCGGCCAAGGATGGTCGACTACTTGCATGATGCAACGGGGTCCATCCGGGCAGCGCTGGCCCAGCAGGAACTGCCGATCCTCGTCCACCGTGATGAGGTCGAAGGCGTCCGCGTGCCCGATGTCGAAAAGCGTCATCAGCGCCAGTGAGAAACTCCGGCGATTCTCGACGTCAACTGAAAGAGATTAGCTCGTCTGTAGGTGATCGCTTAAACAATTTATTACCACAACCTAAATAAAGTTTTCCTAACCTAACTTAGTTCATTTATTAGAGTACATAAAAACAAAAACAAAATATATTATAATTTGGTGACGATAAAAGTTACGTATGTGAAAGGTTTAGACAGTGACTTATTGGAAATAATATTTACATCAATGTTAATATAGAATTTATAGTACAATTAATATAACGCCAATACACACACCATATACATTCGGATGACATCTATAAATTTCTGTGCAATGCAAAAAAAAAAATTAAATAAATTACTAATAACTGGAAGACATACTTATATTACCAACTCCGTCGTATCTACATAGAAGTTAAAGTTTTAAGTTTACGTATAGGTCGGACGGACGGACTAGCGGTCCCCCAGTCCATTGTGGATGAGGTAAATTAGTAATGTTAATGAGGTGAAATTTCAGTTGTTTTTTGAATGAAGGTAATGACTCGCAGCTTCTGATAATTTCAGGTATACTATTCCAGAGTATCGTTCGGGCAACATCCAGCCTAGCCAGCGCCCAGCATGGCAGACAGGTCACGGTTAAATGTCATGGCAATTAGGGCAAATAATATATTATATTAGGGTATTCTGCGAACTAATTCAATTAGTTCAACTGTTGATTTGTCTTACCTTCAGCGCTCCGCTTCTTGGACCGATCCAAGTTCTGCCATGATGCGTACAGCCGGAGGATCCTCTCCACACAGCGGCTCTTCTTCTGCGTGGGGATCCGTGCTTTCTCCCACACCACCGCCACCTCCGCGGTGACGAGGGAAGCCGCTTCTTTCACCGACTTCGCTGCACACGGACGAAGTGGAAGAAGCGCCGTAGCATTGCCCGTTCTTGGGAAGCTGCTTCCCCAGCAGGGGTTCGGTTCGGGCTGCCCAAGAAGCCACACTTCGGTGGCTGAGCGTGAACGTGCTGCAGTTGCAGCGGCCATCCCGAACGCAGGCACAACAACGACTAACGCGGCGCCACAAGTTGGGAGGCGGAGCGTCACACACCCTCACACCACAAGCGCTGAAGGGTAACTGGGCCACTGGCCAGTTGTGGTGGGCAGTGTCAGTCCAGCTCTGTATGACTAATGCAGTCCTTGCTTAAATCACTTTTAATTGCACTGTAAAGATGAAAAAGCATTAACACAAACACAATTATGAGTAGAAGGTACTAAATTTTGATTCCTAATCCCTATCTCAGTTCACCTATTTTTCCCAAAATTTTGTTAAATAGTGAAAACTTTGGCAGCACTGCGGGACGGGACAATATCATCCGATCGGAATGAAATTTTGCACAGAACCTTGTGCCATAGTATCGACAAGAATTCCGACGCGGCCCGACGAATCCGACAAACTTTTTTTTTTACCCTGTAAATGTGGACCACCCTAATATATATATATATATATATATTATATATATATATATATATATATATATATATATATATATATATATATATATATAATATATATATATATATATATATATATATATATATATGTATATAAAAACACACACACTAAAACATAGACAAGATAATATCAGAAAATACAATATGAACTTCCCTAGTACACTAATAACAATGGAAACTATACCAAAAGCACAATATCGTTAAAAACTGAACATGCTTAGCTAGATATACGCATACAATACATGCAAACACCTATTAAAAAACACAATGCATAAAAACTTCAAACATATATCACAAGACACAGCAAGGTGGACTGCCCACCAACTATCTACTTCTACTGTATTTCATATTTTCCACCTGCTTTCCCTTCCACTCTCTCTCTCTCCCTTCTAACTTTCCTAAAAAAAAACAAAAAAAAACGCACACACTTCATCTATGTGTTAGGTTTAGCAACCCGGACTGAAAATCAAGAATCACTCCTGAATTGAAACACAAGGCTGCACCTCCAAGCTCTCCTGCTAGACAACACGGGTCCCCCTGACATGCAGCAAAATTGCTCGAGTAAAAATCAAAGCCAGGCCTCCTAATCAAGAAAAGAAGCTCAAACTTCTATACTTACTCGCCAACAATGGAATATATGCTTCCAATCTGCTAGATGCCAGAGATGGATTCATCATCATCAGCAGCGAGGACACGGAAACAGACAAGATCTTCCAGAAAAAATGCTCCTCAGAGCTGCTCAGCCACAACTTTACTCCAGTTCTCCCACCAAACCTGCGAGCAAAAAGAACAATCCTCCTTAAAAACATCCCTACACACATAACAGACCACAACAACGAGGAAATACAACATGAACTATACACTCAGAATGCCTGGTCAAATGAAGACATTGACAACATCTTCAAATTCCCCAATAACCCCATAGTCAAAATCACTTTCAAGTCAACAACATCAGCCCAAGCTGCACTCGACAAAGGCCTCTTGATGTTCAACATGAGGGTACCACCACACCAGATAACACAAGAGAATACATCACATAAACACGTGTATGAGATGCTACAAACATGATGACTATGTCACAAACAAGTGCCCGCACAACAAAGACCACAGAGTATGCTCTGAATGTAGCGAAACTGGTCATCTATGGTTTCAATGCAACACACCTACAAAGAAATGCCTTAACTGTGATGGAGACCACCGCACGCTAGCTTTTAAATGCTCTGCCGCGAAATTAATAAAACAGGACAAAATCAAACAACTAAGGGAAAATAAAAATGAGCCATACAACGTCATTGCACAACAACCACAACAACCATCCCTCAACACCCAAGTACAAATCTCATCTGACATGACTGCAAAAATTACGACTTGCATGATACATGCTCATCTTATTAATATTGCCAAGCCTGGATCATACCAGAATGAACTCAACAAAATGCTAACCCTCAACGGTCTTCCGACTATAATAGCTCCTGATGATCCCCCATCACAGCAAATTTTCAACCTTCCAGTAGCATCACCAACAATCACAATCCAAACGGAGTTTGAAGCAGAGGAAGAGTCTGTCTATGAGGAAGAAACCTCAGATGGTGAAGTAGAGCAAGACCGAGCCCGAAGCATAACGGAGGAAGTAGAAACCCAAGAAGAGCAAGACACAGTCAGAAAAACATACCACACAAGAGCTTCCATGTCACATGACAATCACCTACAAAGGACACAACCACAAACCCAAAAAGAACACAGAAACACACAAAACAAAGACACACGTAAACAAGAAACAGTACCACGCAAAGACCATCACCAACAAATGACACAACCACAAACCCAAAGAGAAGACAGAAACACACAACACAAAAACACACGCAAACAAGAAACAGGCTCACGCAAACAGAACACGAAGAACACTCACAATCATGGAAACGCTGAACATAGTACCAGTAAGACGCCTTAATCGGCGAGGGACGAGCGAGCCAGTAGAAACCCGCCGCACGTGCGCACGTGCGGCGTCACCCGGAGTTTAATATGTGTGACAATGCTAGATGTGTGATGTGTGACAATGTGTGACAAGTGTGTGGTCTTAAACCACACACCAAATTTCAACTTAGTCGGTACAGCCGTTTCTCAGCTATAGCCAGATAACGCTGTCTGACACCCCTCACGTGGCACGCCCCACGCGCTATGCTGACCCCTCACGTGAGACAAAAAACATGATGAAGCACAAACAGTGATATGAATGGGGCTATCAGATGGCGAAGACCGCTTGTCATCGGAAGTGGGATTCCAAAGATATAAGCTCCTGAAAAGCGTGACGGTCGGGCCGGGCCGGGTCGGGTGCTTAAGTGAGAAAAATCCCGTATCCACCGAGGACTCATGAGCGCTTCGTGCTCGCTCGTAACAACATATCGTACACCACTGAACGACAAAAAAATTTGGTTTAATCAACGCCTACAGAAAAATAAACGCTGACTTTATACTCATTAACAGTCACGGCATCACAAACGACGCCACACTCAAGATACACGGTTACACAGTGCACAAGAAAAACTATACAAACTAAATTTATGACGGTACAGCAATAGCCGTAAAACACACAATAACACACAACATTTTAGACGACCTCATTTCAGACATGTTTGCAATGGAAATCCAAACTAACACTGGAAAAATTATCATAGCAGCCCTATACCAACCTCCCAACTGACAATACATCCCAATCCCAGACTTCATTAAGATACTTCGGAGAAATCAACCGGTATACATGCTAACGGACCTAAATGCCAAACATCCTACCTTAGGTTACAGACACACAAACACAAAAGGCAGACAAATACACCACCTCATCAATAACAGGACACTACAGCACATAGGCCCATACTTTCCAACATACCATGCACACAATACGGCAACAACACCTGACATAATTTTATCAAATTACAAAACATATCACAACATCCACATTACACAAGGACCCCTAACAACCAGTGACCATTTTCCAATTATAATGAAAATAAGTACCAAAACCCATCCAAACAGCAAGCACTCCACGTCTCAGTTTCAAACAAGCAGGGTTTCAAGGGGAAATAATAAACAAAATTAATGTTAATGAACAACATGATAATAATACCCTAGAAGAAATAGACGAAGGAATTCAGAAATGGTACGACACAATCCTCCAAGCAGCACAAAACCACACCACAACACACAACCGTACACTTCCAACACCTTTTTACAACCAAAACACACAGAACATAATCATACAGTACAACGCTATAAGACAACACTCAATCCCATACGGGTGGGACATACACCTATACAGACGATATAAACAACTTCAATACACATTACAAGATGCCCTTTCAGAAGACAGTAACACATACTGGAACAGCGTAATGACAGAAACTGCTGCAACCTACCAAGACTCATCCACTTTCTGGAGAAAAAAAAAAAATTCTCAGGGAACAACAATCCGAACCACACTACTTACTCAACAATAACAGCGAAAAAAAGTACGCATCACGAGACTGACAAGGAGACCCTTTAAAGACAAGTCTGGGAGGAAGTTTTCACAGTAGACAATATAAACGACGATGAAGACCCTAAAGACAACACAGAAGACACAGTAAGACAATTTTTGGATAACAATACACATATAATCACACCATATCCTAGATCTGACAACACTCGACTACACAACAACCACTACACAACAAGAGAAATAACAACTGCAGATATTAAAGTTATCATTAAATCTTTGAAAAAGACATGTCCTGGTCAAAGTGGCATAAACAAAACGGTACTTAAACACCTACCAGATAATGCGATAATCAAAGTATGTCACATATATAATTCAACACTATCCGCAGGATATTTCCCCGACATGTGGAAACAATCAACGATCAGATTAATCCCAAAAACAAGCAAGAATTCACATCGTGCATTAAATTACAGGCCCATCTCATTATTAAAAGTAACTGGAAATTTTTTCGAACGCATCATAAACAAATGACCACGACAAAACCTCAATGACAATAAATTATACAATATGCACCAATACGGTTTTCGCCAAGGCAGAGAAACTACCGAAGCCATTGCACTTATAACAGAACAGATAGCTCAAAATAAAGCAGACAATGGACAATGTCACTTAGTACTACGACATATCACAAAAGCATTTGACAAAGTTTGGCACCTTCGTCTAAAATACAAAATACTCCAATTACAACTCCCAACAATATTAGAAAAAACTACTCTGTGATTTTTAGATGACCGAGAGGCAATAATTTAAATAGGCATATACTTAGGTGGCCGTATTAAACTACGCTGCGGCGTGCCCCAGGGTAGTGTATTATCTCCGACGCTATTCATCACATACACCAAAGACATACCAGACCCAATACAGGGCACAAACATATCATACGCAGACGACATCACTCAAATAATACACTACCCGGGTAAATCAAAGGAAATGCTCAACCGAATAACGGCGAGAGAAGTCAGCCGCATAAACAAATACGAACGACAATGAAAAATAGAAACAAATACAACAAAATTCACAGTTATAAGACTGGGAGCAAAGACCGAAGAAGTACTCATCGAGGAAGAAATGCTTGACGACCCAAATGAAAGGCAAAACACTCGGTCTCACAATTAACAACAGAGGATATATACAACACATAAAAGACAGACCACTATTCCGATTTAGAAGTATGCCTATCAAAATTTAAACACATCTAGTCAAAGCACTGGTCCTACCAATCTTGGACTACCCACCTATCCCAACATTATAACTATCAATGAGCAAAGCACAAATTTGCAAACTACAAATAACGCAAAACAAAGCCCTCAGATTTGCTACAGAACAGAGATACCCATACACACTCAACACACAAGAAATACATGAATTAACAAAAACAGAACCGATTAACATAAGACTACAAAAGAGCCGATAACATATGGAAGAAATTTGAAGATGAAGAGAATCTTCTACTAATAACACTAAAACAAGGACAAGAAAATATCAGAAAATACAACATGAACTTCCCTAGTATACTAATAACAATGGAAACTATGCCAGAGCCACAATATCATTAAAAAACTGAACATGATTAGCTAGATATACACAACAAATACATGCAAACACCTATTAAAAAATACAATGCAAAAAAACTTCAAACATATATCACAAGACACAGCAAGGTGGACTGCCCACCAACTATCTACTTCTACTGTCTTTCATATTTTCCACCTGCTTTCCCTTCCATTCTCTCCCTCCCCTGTAACTTTCCTGAAAAAAAAAAAAAAAAAAAAACCCACACACTTCATACATACCAGCAGAGGTGGGCGAGAGCGATACTTAGTGCGATACTGCGATACTGCGATACTATCGCACCGCCAAAATAGTATCGCAGTATCGGAGTATCGCATAAGAATTCAAAGTAGCGGAGTATCAGTATCGCAATTCAAGTATCGCCTTAAATTTCCCGCGATACTTTAGAAGACGACCTTTATATTTTAATTAAAATTTGTCAGTTTAAAAATAAATATTACAATGTTTTAATGTGCCTAAACTGTAGTTGAAGTAAAATAGATCTTTTTTTTGGCTAATACAGTGTTCTCTTAGGTAGCAAAGTATCGCAAAGCTAAATTTTTGTATCGCAGTATCGCTGCGATACTATCGCTTTAAGAAAAATGTATCGGTAGCGGAGTATCGCAGTATCGCGTATCTTTTAAGAAAATCCGAAAAAGAAGCGGAGTATCGCGTATCGAACTAGCGGGAAAAGAGTATCGCAGTATCGTTATCGCACTACCAAAAAAAAGTATCGCGCCCACCTCGGCATACCAGACCCATTACATGGCACAAACATATCATACGCAGACGACATCACTCAAATAATACACTACCCGGGTAAATCAAAGGAAATCCTCAACCTAATAACGGCGAGAGAAGTCAGCCGCATAAACAAATACGAACAACAAAGGAAAATAAAAACAAATACAAGAAAATTCACAGTTATAAGATTGGGAGCAAAAACCAAAAAAGTACTCATAGAGGAGGAAATGCTTGACACCAAAATGAAAGGCAAAACACTCGGTCTCACAATTTCCAACAGAGGATATATACAACACATAAAAGACAGACAACACAAGGCCCTTGGAGCTCTAATACGATTCTTCAAATTTAGAAGTATGCCTATCAAAATTAAAACAAACCTAGTCAAAGCACTCGTCCTACCAATCTTGGGCTATCCACCTATCCCAAAATTGTCAATGAGCAAAACACAAATTAGCAAGCTACGAATAATACAAAACAAAGCCCTCAGATTTGCTACAGAACAGAGATACCCATACACAATCAACACACAAGAAATACATGAATTAACAAAAACAGAACCGATTAACATCAGACTACAAAAGAGCGGAAAACATATGGAAGAAACTTGAAGATGAATAGAATCCTCTACTAATAACACTAAAACAAGGACATGAAAATATCAGAATATACAATATGAACTTCCCTATTACACTAATAACAATGGAAACTATACCTGAACCACAATACCATTAACACCTGAACATAATTAGCTAGATATACACACAAAATACATGCAAACACCTATTACAAAACACCATGAATTAATATCTTCAAACACATAACACAAGACACAGCAAGATGGACTGCCCACCATCTTTTCTACTTCTACTGTCTTTCATATTTTCCATCTGCTTTCCCTTCCACTCTCTCCCTACCCTCTAACTTTAAAAAAAACACGCACTTCATACAACATAATGTTTTAAATTGGCGAACGAACAAGGAATCACTTCTAACAAATTACTTGCAAGTATCACCTGAAATAATTCTTATTAATAGTCATGTCCTCAAAACTCACGAAACACTTAAGATTCCAGGATATAATGTTTACAAAGTTAACACTACAAACAGTCAAGGCGATGGATCTACTATCGCAGTCAAATATAACATACAACATAAAATTTACGATGATTTTGACACAGACGTGCTTGCAGTGGAGATAGACACCTCATCAGGACCAATAGTGCTTGCCACCACATACCTACCACTCCGTCGCCCTTACTTACCTTTTACTGACATGTACAGGCTAATTAATAACAACATACCGACATATATCATTGGTGTTATAATGACAGACACAGACACTTTGGCAATAGCAGTAACAACACCGTAGGTAACAGTCTAATGCAACTAATCAACCAAGGAAAAATGATGCACTTGGGACCACAATTCCCCACTTATGTAAAATTAGGAGCAGCAACTAATCCTGACAAAATATTTTCCAATATACACCATTACCTTAATAGTATTTCAGAACCAGGAAACATCACCACATCTGACCACATACCCATCATATTTAAACCTTCCACCAAGCCTTTCATAATACAACAGCCGGTTAACTATATTATAAATAAAGCAAATTGGGAATCATTTCAAGAAATACTAGATGATAAGATTTACTTAAACACTTTAAATAAAAGCACCACAGCAAATAGAAGATGCAACATTTAAATGGATGAACACTGTTAAAAATGCAATGGATAAAACAATACCAAAATACACACATAAACGTATATATCAATTAGTTACAACTCCAGAAATATAACAACTCGAAAGATCATACAACACACTCAAACAAAATGTGTCAGTCAGTTATCACTCCTAACATATATATATTAACTTGCATAACTATTACTAGTGAATTACACCTAATTATCAAACAAGGGTCACACTTATTATAACTTCCATACAGGATATGTACATGTAATTAACATCAAAAGAATCAGTGTATTTTTAGAAACATTATAAACATATAATTATATATCTATGTAATATATATACAATTATACGTTTATCTTTCCTCCTCTGTTTCACCGTGAGACCCATAAACACCTTGCCCTCTCAAAGTATGTCACAGGACAAATGCCTAGTTGTCAGCATAAAGTATAGGATCAACAAGAAGTGATAAGAAGACAGAATCACGAGGAGGAGGAAGAGAAGCCATCGACACTACCAACACGCACCTCTCACTCGCTCCGTCCGGCACTCCCTGGCTGTGCTCAAGAAATTCATTGTACTTGGTTGTAATCTCTACAATTCTTATTGGACTCTAAATAAATGTGTACAAAGCTTAAAAAAAAAAAAAAAAAAAAAAAAAATATATATATATATATATATATATATATATATATAAATGGTGGCACTCGGTGGTGAGTGTCCGCCGACACTTATGTAAATGGTGACATTCGGTGGTTCAACCGTTACAGCGACTTATATAAATGGTGGCATACGCGGTGGTAGTATAACGACTTATATAAATGGTGGCTAAGCGGTGTTAATGACACCCAACGCATTCTACAAGCAAGTTCTACAACAAACCTCTACAAGAGAGTACCAATCTCCGGCCATTCTACAGCTTCTCCACGTTCTACCAAGATTATAAATATTATACGCCGATCTTCTTCAAACAACCACAGCCAGCCAGTACAACCACAACCACGACCATCAACATGGCAACCTCGGTCCCCTACGCAACACAAGCCAGCCGCAACACACTCTACAATAATTGCTTCAAGTCCACGAGCAACACAACAGCCAGCAAGTAACTACGAGAATCTTCAAGTCTACAAACAGCGAATACAGAGGGAGTGAGAGGTAGCCTCACTCAAGCAACTCAGCGCATTTTTTCAGTAATGAGGTCGCCCCATCATTACCAGCCACCCGACACCGCGCTGCCACAGACAGAAACGTCTCGCATCTCTCCACATTCAAGATATCAACGTTCTACATGCAACTGTCCAGCCCTACACGTCTACAACCCTGCATCTCGTCATGGCTCAACGTAGCAGCTTCGATACGCAACACAGATCATCTCGTCATGGCCCAGCGCAACACAGATACCCCTCCCGTTACACAGCAACACAGCAGCCCATATCACCGCCTGCCGAACATTCCGCTGACACAGCCCATCACCCGTCCGCCCTCACAGTAATGCTGACTTCACACTACCACACAGTGTCACTACCTACCGCCACTACCAGCCGTTCCTCAGCTACGGACTTAAGCGCGTGCATCACCACACAAATGTCTGAGTATTTTATTCATATTTCTTATGTGTATGTATATGTTATTATTATTTTTCCTACATATCTTCTTTGACAGAATGTGAATATCCGGCGACTGTACTGTTCATCCTTTATCCTGGCACTCACCCATCCATCTGTTACCAGGACCTCACCTATCACACACCAATACGAGTAGCTACCAGCTAAGTAATATTTTACATTTTTAGGTGAGAAGATATACATTACGCGACTCACACAGTGAGTTCACATACACGTTACAAATATTATTAATGCTGTTTTAACCTACATTTCCATTTAATTTTACAATGGCTACGATAAGTACATCGGTACAAACTCCGTCTTGGCACCTATATCATATTGTTCAGCATATATAAGACTATTCTTTTTACACAAGGCGAATTTTTAGACCACGGTATTCCCACACTATTTTTTTTTCAACAGTAATGCATATATCACAATTACTGGAGACATAAGTCTTACGAGTGCACCTTTACTACTGTTTACTACTTTATGAGTTCACATTTCCTACAGCACCAGTGCAAACTCCAGAGGTTGACATAAATGCATTAACTAGCGTGCCCGAGCGGCATCAGCATGCAGTGGCAACTCACTGTCACTCACTGTCACAGTTCAGTGTTACCGATTCCTGAACCTGATTCCTGTAATGTTCTCTGTTTTTCATGATTGTTTAGTTTGAGACGTCTTACTACATACACGGTCGTGAATAATTTTTAGAGTAACTAGAGGATTAGATACAGATGATGCCTTACCAAACACTAATTTTGATACACAGGACACACCTGTAGTTAATGATGACACACACACTGCTACAAATGATTACCGTCACAAATTGCGATCACACACGCAAAAACAGTAGTGTCATACCATTCCATACCATTCCATATCATTACATTTTATATCAGTTCACCTGATTATTTTACAATTATTCATGTATTCTGAATTTTAATGTGTGTTATTCTATTTTTAGAAAAGGTCTACACAACACACCAAGCCAATGTTATATACGCTCTTGATAATACTTTACATTGATGTTTTACGATTTTTTGGTTTTGCTACATATTATTCTGACCAACTATAGAAAAGAATATGATTGCATTTTACCTTGTAAATCTAGCACGATAGAAACACTAATGTATGACAGATAATCTTCACATTAGAATACTATTATATAAGAGTTACAGTTGCACCACAGTGCATAGCATTATATAATTATTTACTTACTTTCCTCAATGAAAGGAATTATTACGCACTTATCATTGCATGCCATTATTTACTTACATTCCTCATTTAAAGGATTTTTTTACGCAATTAATGTTGACATACATTAATTACTTGCATGACATGTTATCTCTGATTCATATCTCTATTGTCTCTCTGAGGAGAGACAAGGAGAGGTATGTCAGGAGTCTCGCTGAGGATGTCGAGGGTCATTTGAACGCTAATGACCTCCGACCCGCCTACCGAGCCCGGAAGAAGCTCCGTTCCAAGTCTCCTTCTCGGGCGAGTGCTATTCGAAGAGCAGATGGGCGCCTCGTGTCGGACATGGATGGGCAGATGGCTCGTTGGGCTGAGTACTTTGGGCAGTTGTTCACGGTGGACCCTCCAACTGAGCAGCTTCACACCACTGGGTTACAGGCAGTGGATGCCGATCTTCCCATTGACGAAACCGCACCCTCTCTTGACGAAGTCAGAGAGGCTGTAGCAAAGTTGAAGGGTGGAAAGGCAGCTGGTGTTTGTAATATCAGTGCGGAGCTCCTCAAAGCTGGGGGTGAGGCCATGATCCGCGGGTTGCATGCTGTCCTGACTGCCGTGTGGCAATCAGGTATCATTCCTCCTGACTGGAAAATGGGGCTGGTCGTCCCTATCTGGAAAGGGAAAGGGGACCGTCAGGACTGCAACAATTACCGCGGTATTACACTGCTGAGCGTACCAGGCAAGGTGCTTGCCCATCTATTGCTGACACGAATTCGCAGTCATCTGGTGAAGCATCAGAGACCTCAGCAGTCTGGGTTCACGCCTGGTAAGTCAACAACGGACCGTATCCTAGCGCTTCGTGTCCTTGTGGAACGCTGACGTGAGTTTCGACAGGGGATGCTTGCAGCCTATGTTGATCTCAAGAAGGCGTTTGACTCATTGCATCGTGAGTCACTCTGGGATCTTCTGCGACTTCGAGGGATTACTGCAAAGACTATTGGTTTGATAACTGGTCTGTATTCTGGGACTGAGAGTGCTGTGAAGTGTGGGGCAGGTGTATCCAGCTTCTTTCCTGTGAATACAGGAGTGAGGCAAGGGTGCGTCCTTGCCCCATCACTTTTCAACGCTTGTATGGACTGGGTATTGGACAAGGTTGTAGATCAAAGTGATTGTGGAGCATTCGTCGGCAACACCAAGATCACTGATCTTGTTTTTGCCGATGATGCAGTAATCTTTGCTGAGTCGCTGGAGGTCCTGGTGATGGCTCTCGAGGCGCTGCACGAGGAGGCAAAGCCTTTGGGACTTGAGGTCTCCTGGCTCAAGACCAAGGTCCAGGTATTTGGAGACTTACTAGATGAAGCAGTACAGTCTGTTCATGCGTGTGGCGAGGACATTGAGATCTTGGAAAGTTTTACATACCTTGGTAGCGTAGTCCATAATGACGGTGGGTCACGTCAAGAAGTCTTACGGCGGATTGGCATAGCCCACGGTGTTATGGACTCGCTCAGCGGGAGTATTTGGCGTTGTCGGTACCTGTGCAGGAGGACAAATATCCGGTTCTTCAAGTCGCTTGTGATCCCTGTCCTACTCTATGGTTGTGAGACATGGACACTAAATAGTGACTTGAAGAGACGAATCAATGCCTTTGGTAATAAGTGTCTTCGCAGAATCATGGGGTATCGCTGGGATGATTACGTGTCAAATCAGCGATTGCACCGTGAGACTGAATCGAGGCCTTTTACCTGCATAGTCCGTCAGCGCCAACTTCGGCTATATGGGCATGTGGCACGCTACCCTGAAACCGATCCTTCCTATCGGGTTGTATCTGTAAGAGACAATCCGGCGTGGAGGAGGCCAAGGGGGCGCCCACAAGGCTCGTGGCTGGGGCAAGTTGATGTTTTTTGTCGAGAGCTGCTTGGTATGGGAAAGGAGCCTGCATGGGAACTCGCGCGTGGTGACCCCCGGGAGTGGCGTCGTAGGGTGGGCGAGGCGACGCGCCCCCCGGCGTATGCCCCCAATGATTGATGACATTGTTATATATTAACATACATACTAACTCACTTATTGTTACAATACCTTATTTACTTGCATGAAATACTAACACACTTATTTGTTACATAAATTACATATTTTTCCTTGAATTAATTCCTTACGTATTAACTGCATGAATACATAACTGCATGCATAACTTATTATACATGAATTACATTCACTACAGGAATGATTTACTTACGTTCTTCCTGTTGTACCACGATCACTACTTGAATGATAGGATTGTGTACTTACTAACATATTAGACTAGGTACTATATGCATGACAAGCAGTTACTCCAGAACTTTTTACACTACATTCTCACATGTTTTGCCTATGCACAACTAACTAACCATTTATCATTACTTACCTACGAATTCAAACTCGCAGATAGATTACGAATGACTACTTGTCTTACTACAGACCTCAGAAAACATTGATTGATCACAGATAACCTTATCTCTCATAACATTGTTCGCCAATGACGAATACTAATTCATTCAATTTCTCTGCCAGTCAGTTGTTACACTCGCTGATGTCAATTTATTTTCTACAATAACTTTGCATTATTTTCATTTATGAATGATGTTTGGCAAACTTAGCTTTGCCTCCACACAATGCTACCACATTAATGTGTATCCAGCGATGTATCTACCTATGTTAATTATCCATTTTGACTATTACTTATTTACATATTACTAGGTTACTTACACCACAGTTACCCACACTGATACACCCACACAGATTGTATCAGGCGAGGTCTTGTCAATTTTTCCTTATATTTCTACAGTCCATTACATTCTTTTACTGACGCAGTACTATTACTAGTAGGTACATCAATTGTTATACTATGCACACAGCAGCAGCTCTACAGTCAGACGAGCCTTCGTCATTACTTGACTCATTCAGGGTTTTTATCAATTACTTGACATTTTACAATTACGATTTCCTTATTTGAAATATAATGTTCTCAATTTTTCCATGTAATTTTCACAGCTACTTTCGCTGACAGTTGATTTTGCTAGCTACCATCTCCAGTACACGTACACTTGAAACACTTAACACTTGAAATTATTGCCAGTGATTTTTACACATTGTGGATTACCCACACTAGTACTGACACATATATAATATATATATATATATATTATATATATATATATATATATATATATATATATATATAATATATATATATAATATATATATATATAATATATATAAATGTATATATATATATAATATATATATATATATATATATATATATATATATATATATATATATATATATATATATATATATATATATATATATATATATATAATTTTACTCGGCCATGTCATTTTCTTTGATGTTGAACATCATGTAATCCATTGTTTTCCATATTTTTTATGTGTATTTAGCTCAGAGTTTACTCGCTTTTAGCGATAGGAATTATGCTTTGGGAAGTTTATAGTTTATTTTTTATATATATTTAGCCTTTAGTTAGGTGTACCATTTGTTATTCCCTAGCTAATTCTTATGTGCCTAATTTGAGGACAAATTATATAGCGGCCCGAGCAATGTCAGTCAGTTATCACTCCTAACATATATATTAACTTGCATAACTATTACTTGTGAATTACACCTAGTTATCAAACAAGGGTCACACTTATTATAACTTCCATACAGGATATGTACATGTAATTAACATCAACAAAATCAGTGTATTTTTAGAAACATTATAAACATATAATTATATATCTATGTAATATATATATACAATTATACGTTTATCTTTCCTCCTCTGTTTCACCGTGAGACCCATGAACACCTTGCACTCTCAAAGTATGTCACAGGACAAATGCCTAGTTGTCAGCATAGGGTATAGGATCAACAAGAAGTGATAAGAAGCCAGAATCACGAGGAGGAGGAAGAGAAGCCCTCGGACATCGACACTACCAACACGCACCTCTCACTCGCTCCGTCCGGCACTCCCTGGCTGTGCTCAAGAAATTCATTGTACTTGGTTGTAATCTCTACAATTTTTATTGGACCCTAAATAAATGTGTACAAGCTGGAAGTACCATTTTAACTCATACCAGATAAGTCTCTACAATTATCAGACTTATATAAATGGTGGCCATGCGGTGGTCATATTTACACCGCGACTTATAAATGCACTAATTAACGGTTGGACACACAACAATTATAGAGAATACCTTAGAATCCGTTTTGAACTCGGACAATGATGTAAAGAAGCTCATAATACGAACTGGGAAGAAAAAGTTAATAGTATTTTAGAATTGAGCAAAGATGGTAAAGCCTTTTGGAGTAAAATTAAATTATTGAAAGGGAAAAACACAGTACACGCAAACTACATGCAAGATGAAGATGGAAACAAATACTACACTGACAAAGAAAAATGCAACCTTATGGAGAACACTTGGAAGGATGTCTTTAGAATAACAGACGAGGAAGAGGCCAACTTTGACATAGCACACTCTAATCACATCAACACTTGTATTAATATCCAACAGCCTAGAGTAAATCCATTCAACACTTCAGATCTAAGCAGACTTAATAATGACAATTTCTTCACTAGAGTAATTGAGAAGGATGAAGTAAAAAGGTACTTACGAAGATCAAAAAAGAAAACACCGGGATCTCCCAGGATAAATAAACACATTATAGAAAAATGTCCTGACACCGCTATACTACGCTCCAAAATATTGTTCGCCACATCATAACAGAGCGCTCCCATTCTGAAAATGGCAAATGGAAAATGAAAATTCTGAAAATGTACTCTATGGCAGCCTAGTGACTTCCGAGAGAGATATCCTAAATATAGCAGCTTGTTTAAAGTATCGACAGTCCATCATGTTCGTTGAGGAATGTTCAGTTGCCACTTGTCAATTATAGACCATGGAGCTATAATAATAAGGAGAGGCCATGACGTCACTTCAGTGAAGCCAGCTCTGGCTCCGCTCCTTTGCTCAAAGACATTCAGACAGTAGGATAATGACCCAAAACAATGCTCTTCGGAAAGTACGCGCGCCACTCACAGACAACTACATTTTACCATCATGCAGGCTTGCTCTACATATGACTACATCCAGAGAACCAGGAATGATAGCTTAACATTTCATCGGTACGTTACAGAGATTTCGTGGCGAAATATTGCTTAAGAGACTAGAAAACCTAGGTAGATCAAGAGCGTTTTAAGAGAATGCAGATGCTTGTGTAGTGCCCCCCCTTTTGGCTAGATCTTAATTTGAAGGGCTCCACAAACCTGGCGATTACGCTGCCACCACCCGCAATAAGAGGGAAAAAAACCTAAAGATTTAGACAATATATGAAGATAACTGGAACTTAATGAACGACTCGTTAACAGGGTTTCTTTATAATCTTCAAGATCAGTATCACATCACATGATCACTATGGTTTCACCGAAATCACAAAATAATAATAATAATACCCAAAACGACTAATTTCTCATCCGGGCTTAACACAGGCACAAAAGTTCCTATACTGAGTTACTAGGTACTATACCTATCTACACTAATAAACAACGGAACTATAACATGGCCTTAGCTCTATATACTGGTGTCCTAGCTGGTCACCGCCTCTGCTCCACTCAGCGGGACACAAGTCTCGCCGCCATCAAACACGTGTGTCACGTCGGGGTATCAGCCAGCACTCCGCTCAGCTCACTTCCTCAGGAACAAGACCCTTTGAAAAGGGTTCTCAGGAACAACTCCCTCCACACGACCGTTCCACTCGGGTGTCGTGTTGAGAGAGAGAGAGAGCGGCTGTCTGCCTTCTCTCTTACCTTCTTCCCGTGATGTCACCAGTTACTACGAGACCATAAACATATGACCGAAAACCTATATCCAAATGATTGGGACTGAGGAGTGAAGAAAAATTACTATAAAATAAATGGCTATATATTACTTTACTCGCACCACTCATGTGTAAATTTTTCGTCAATCGTGAGTCCCCAGTTTGACTCATTTTCCCGCGTTACATGGCTTCCTCCCCCCCACAAAATGTTTCTTGTTCCTCAGTCCTTCAACACACATCCTACCAGATACTTAGCTAAGTACAACAAGAAAATAGTAACAGATCATGACTCCTCGCCTTCTAAATTCACATATTAGTTTTCTATCCACACAAAAAAACATACGTTGGACATTACAACTCCCAAATGAACTTTACAAAAACAATAATCAAGTGGTATTGCATTCTTAACTTCTTCACCTCCCTCACCAAGAGCAGATTAGCCAATTTGGGGATACATAGTCAATGTAATGACTTTACTCCATCTTCTCACTTCATCTCCTACTTTGCTCACTTAGGCCGAAGCCATATAGAGTCGCAACTGGACTCATCCCTCTAGTCTGTAATGATTGTTCCTTTACCCTACTAAACCTAGGCATAGGCACGTAGGGAGAAATCACGACTGGATTTTCTCTATTCCCTTCCGTACTTGGGATAAGGCTCACCTCCTAATTGAGGCATACACTCCTGCGTCAATCACCCAACGAGGAAAGCTCAAAGCCAAGTACATCCTCGGGTCTGACGAAATCCTTTGCGGGTCTAGTGTTTAGTGTAATCTATGTACACCCTCTAAAGTAAGTTTTCTAACCTTTACAAGTCTGTCTAGGGGACTTTCATCAAAATATCTCTTTCTCACTAGAGATAATAACTATCCTCACCACTTTCTTACGATCTGTCATTAACATTCCTCTACATAGCTCCTCACTGACCTTCTTTGTCTGTTCAAATTCCTCCTCCATTAATACCACTTCTGCTGGCTCCAACAGCCATCTATCCTGTCCTACATCAATGTTATTTTACGTTATACTACTTGTTACCCTAACTAACCTTAACCTTACCGTAAGGTACGGTAACCTAATCTTACCGTACCTTTTACATGTGTTAGTGTGGATTGTAAGCCCTCTATCCACACATTCCCATATCCACATCCACTCGACATCATTATCCACATGCATACCTTGAACAATACAACAATACCCTCATCATCCATCCACATCCACCCGACATCCACACAAATCCTTATCCACTTCCACACTGCATCCACGCTACCCACATCACCCACATCCACACTACCTTCACTTAACACTTCACCTTCATGTTCAACTGCGGGTCTTGGGCTTGCGTGTTTCATGCAGCACTCTTTCACTTCCCCGCCCCGGCATGTACCAGGCCATCACTATTGTCTTTATCTATGTCTGTGCTAGCACGTGGGTAAGGGGAACCATGAAATGGATCCCTAACCAGCTGCCACCAACTTGTAGTGCCCCCCCCCCTTTTGGCTAGATCTTAATTTGAAGGGCTCCACAAACCTGGCGATTACGCTGCCACCATACCACAATAAGTGGGAAAAAACCCTAAAGATTTAGAGAATATATGAGGATAACTGGGACTTAATGAGCGACTCGTTAACAGGGTTTCTTTATAATCTTCAAGATCAGTAATCACATCACATCTCCTATGGTTTCACCGAAATCACAAAATAATAATAATAATATCCGGAACGACTAATTTCTCATCCGGGCTTAACACAGGCACACAAGTTCCTATACTGAGTTACTAGCCCTGAGTAGGTACTATACCTATTTACACTAATAAACAACGGAGCTATAAAATGGCCTTAGCTCTATATACTGGCGTCCAAGCTGGTCACCGCCTCTGCTCCACTCAGCGGGACACAGGTCTCGCCGCCATCAAACACGTGTGTCACGTCGGGGTATCAGCCAGCACTCCGCTCAGCTCACTTCCCCAGGAACAAGACCCTTTGAAAAGGGTTCTCAGGAACAACTCCCTCCACACGACCGTTCCACTCGGGTGTCGGGTTGAGAGAGAGAGGAGAGAAGCGCTGTTGCCTTCTCTCTTACCTTCTTCCCGTGACGTCACCAGTGACTACGAGACCATAAACATATGACCGGAAACCTATATCCAAATGAATTGGGACTGAGGAGAGAAGAAAAATACTATTTAATAAATGGCTATTATTACTTTACTCGCACCACTCAGTGTAAACTTTTCGTCAATCGTGAGTCCCCAGTTTGACTCATTTTCCCGCGTTACCCTTGTCACTTGTTCTAGGAGTAATTCCAAGGAATTCACCTGTAATTCTCTTTCATGACTTTTAAACATAAACGAGTCATATGACTGGAATGTAGGATTCTTGCTATTACCAGAAATATTATGAGCACATATTTATTTCCAAAAATCATGAGAAATGCCTAAACCTTGGTGACTTCAGCACGCTACTGAGTCGCCGTGAACGATTTCTACTAATTTGGCTGCTGGTACCTCATTTGTATTTCATTATTAGTGATACTCAGTTATTGTTAGATGTAAACTGTGTGTTGACTGTAGTGACGAGCATTGTGTGATTAGATGATTAAATTTTACCAGGGTTCTTACCGAGTGGGCTTCCCAACCTGGAAGATTTCGGGCAAGGAATCCGCTGCCACTTACTGCTGATGCACCATTAGGTTAATCATTTTTAGACATTAATTGAGAAAATGCATCTACATTATTTATGCAGTTACAAGTAATAACTAGTATTAATGCTGCTCAAATAATATATTCAAATTGAAATACTTTGTCGTATGCTGTTTCAAAAGTATATTAGTGAGAGAAACAACTGAATTTGGTAGGGAATATCACATAGAAATGCCTCTTACATTAAAAAACTATTTCTCTAAAATCCAGAGAAGGATTGGCATGTTTTTTTTTTCAGGTTAGGTTATGATTAAAAGTTAGGTTTGGTTAGGTTCAATTCACCATTTTTTCTTAATTTATTCATATTTTTAGATTAGTTTAGGTTGTATTCATATTTTATCCAATTTTCTTAATTTTTTAATTATTTTACCCACATTTCCTCTGATCTTCATAGTCCTCCCCACTATCGGGGGTCAATATTGTCATAGTCTTTTTATGGTTATTATTTATTTGCACAGCAAGTGAGGGATCAAAACACTTAAATTAACTGAAACAACAACAACAACAACAACTAGGCCTAACAAATGGAGGGAATTAAAAAAAATAGGAAACGACAATGAAGGAAATATTTACCCTTCTTGCTTATCCTACTTAAATTGCTGCCAGCCTTTGTGATATAAGCCTAATCCTGGCAAATGTATGGCTTTTTTTTTATGTTGGATTGCCTGTGATATATGTGTTGCCTGTGGTGAAACGGTGTGTGATGTTTGCATTTATGGATCATGGTTTGCATTTGCAGTATTTGTGTTTGTTCTTGTTTGATGTCTGCCTAAAAAATAATAGCTTGTGCAGTTGTTTGGAAGATGATTTTGCTTCTATTTAGGTTTCCAAAAGATGCACATCCCAGTTCTCTCTCTCTCTCTCTCTCTCTCTCTCTCTCTCTCTCTCTCTCTCTCTCTCTCTCTCTCTCTCTCTCTCTCTCTCTCTCTCTCTCTCTCTCTCTCTCTCTCTCTCTCTCTCTCTCTCTCTCTCTCTCTCTCTCTCTCTCTCTCTCTCTCTCTCTCTCTCTCTCTCTCCTCTGATTTTTTTTTTTTTTTTTTTTTTTTAAACATACATATAACTAAAGCCCAAAGGTGCACTGCCGTGTGCTACCTATCTTAAGGGCAATTTACACATAAATATAAAGACCTAAAAACAAACATTATATACATTTATGCATCACTAAAGTGTTTGTTGAGGCACTGTTGCTGTCACTAGTGTCACAGTATCACTAGCCTCAGCGGGGGGGGCTTCAACAGTCTCCACCGATTGGCCGCCAACTTTACACTTTGTGTGTTCATCTCCTGGATGTGAGGGACAGCGGCCGTGAAAATGTTCCACATCCTGGAGGCGCGGCCCACAAAGGTGCGTTGGTGCTGGCTGGCACGGGAACGCGGCACCTCCACTGCATCACCACTGGTAAGCACCGTTCTCGTGCTTCGCGTGGCGACTCTCGGAGGCTGTCGTAACCCAGCCAGGTGTGGCACTCCCTGCACCTGTGCCTTGTGGAATACCACAAGCGCTGCGACATCCCTGCACTGTTCCAGTGAGTCGAGAGGACTCACCGGCTCGAACAGGGCTGGTGGGTCTGGGGGGTCTGGGGGGTCTGCAGCATCCACCAGTCGCAGGGCTCGACGCTGGATGCTGTCCAGCCTCCGAGTGTGCGAGGCTGCACACGACATCCAGGAGAGGGCGGCGTACTCTAAGTAAGGCCGTATCTGGGCCTTATAGAGCAAGAGCTTCCCTCCCCTGTCTAGGAATCTGGCTACCCTTCGCAGGGCAGAGACCCTGTGAGAGGCCTTTTTTGCAATGTGTTTGATGTGGCCGTCAAACCTTAGCTCTCGGTCCACTTCTACTCCCAGAACCTTGACGGCTTCCTGGAGTGGGAGAGGAACGCCACCAAACCGCAGCCTCCCTTCCACTGCTGGCCCGGCAGCGGGGGACCGATAAACCACCATTGCCTGTGTCTTCTCCGGAGCAAAGTTCACCTGCCAACGTGTACCCCACTCCTGTATAACACTCAGCTGCTGATTGACCTCATCAGCAGCACGCCCACTGTCATGTCGCGGGTAGGAGCAGGAGAGAGTACAGTCATCAGCGTAAGCCGAAACTGCTGGCAGCTGCTGGAGAAGATCGTCCACGTAGATGTTCCACAGGACTGGCCCCAGCACAGAACCCTGTGGGACTGATGCTTCCACTGGCAGGGACTCAGAGGCCTGCCCGTTAACGACGACCTGGAGGGTTCTTCCCTGCAGGTAGTCCCCCAGGAGCAGCAGGAGGTCACCCTGGATGCCTTTTGCTCGGAGTTTTTCGAGAAGGCCTCCGTGCCACACCCTGTCAAAGGCACCCGCTATGTCAAGGGCCACCACGACAGTGTCTCCCCCTCCCCTCTCTCTCTCTCTCTCTCTCTCTCTCTCTCTCTCTCTCTTCTCTCTCTCTCTCTCTCTCTCCTCTCTCTCTCTCTCTCTCTCTCTCTCTCCTCTCTCTCTCTCCCTCTCTCTCTCTCCTCTCTCTCTCTCTCTCTCTCTCTCTCTCTCTCTCTCCCTCTCTCTCTCTCTCTCTCTCTCTTCTCTCTCTCTCTCTCTCTCTCTCTCTCTCATTCTCTCTTCTCTTCTCTCTCTCTCTTCTCTCTCTCTCTCTCTCTCCTCTCTCTCTCTCTCCTCTCTCTCTCTCTCCTCTCTTCTCTCTCTCTCTCTCTCTCTTCTCTCTCTCCCTCTCTCTCTCTCCTGTTATTGAGATCCTCTCTCATTGCCATTATCTATTCCACTCTTAAGTCTATTTTGTCATTTCACTCTCAATTCATCAAACCATCTACTCCACTTGACAACCATATATCTCCCTCACAGAACATACCAACTCTGCTTTATAATTTGGAGAATAAAGTATTATATTATCTCCATTAACTGCTTATCAAATAACAATGATAAGCATAATTGTGTAACATGTATGTTGCAGTGAAGTCACGTATTGACTTGGAAGTTGCATATGGATAAGTTTTCTTCATTCTTGCCCTGGAATACATAATTTTCTCCTAGTAAATATAAGAACATATCTCAGAAACTCTACATAGAAGACTATACATGTTCCTGCGTTCAAATGTTAAATCCCTGTTCATTGTAAATTAATATATATATATATATATATATATATATATATATATATATATATATATATATATATATTATATATATAATATATATATAGATAAAGTATGGGGTAAGGAGGTGGATGGGAACCATTTCTTCTCTGCCTTTACAGAATAAAGGAATGGAAATTCTGATGTGTTTTCTATGAAAACCGTACAGACAACTTATATTCCATGCATTGCAGCAGATGAATGACTAAAAATCATGTGATATATGGAAGAAACAAGGCGATAAAACAATTTTTCGTTGACAATTTACGCACGAGAAAACCACTGTTTTGGGTGTATAAGGCTGGCTCCGCCCACCGGTTAAGCTCCGCCCCCTTGCTTCACCGAGGAGTGAACAGAACCCGCGTGAGGGCCCCTCCTTATATAATACCTCTATGTTATAGACGAAGCATTTTGAAAAGGATAGCCTCACTCCCAGCGAGTAATTTGAACAGACGCGCGATGGTATAACTCTCATTGTCTCCATAATAGGTGGCAAGAATGACCTAACAAAGGAGCAAATTAAAGTTATTGTAACTCTACACAAGGCAGAGAGGCCAGTGAAAGAAATATCAAGGAGTGTGGGTGTTGCGAGGAAATGTCTGCTGAAGTGGGTGAGAACGTTTCGTGAAAGTGGCGGGATGGCGACACCGTAACATAAAGAAGAGGCCAGGGCAAGGATGAAAAACATCAGCAAGCACACTAAATGTCATGAAACGTCAAGTGGATGCCCATCCTCAAATAAGAGCAGGATAATTATTACGATATGACATTTACATCTTGCCCTGCCCTCTTCTTTATGTTACGGTGTCGCCATCACGCCACGTTCACGAAACGTTCTCACCCACTTCAGCACACATTTCCTCGTAACACCTACAATCCTTGATATTTCTTTCACTGCCCTCTCTGCCTTGTGTAGAGTTAAAATTACTTAAATTTGCTCCTTTGTTAGGTCATTCTTGCCACCCATTATGGAGATAATGAGAGTTATACCAACGCGCGTCTGTTCAAATTACTCGCAGGGAGTGAGGCGATGCTTTTCAAAATGCTTCGTCTATAATTGACAAGTTGCATCTGAACATTCATCTACTGTCTTGATGGGCTGTCGGTACTTTAAACAAGCTGCCATATGTAGTACTAGCCGCAAAGCCGCCCTCCGGGCGGACTTTTTGGCTAGCTCCTGCGGAGGGCTATTGGCGGGCCTTTGGCCCACCAAACACAAACTCTCCAGATAGCCCCTTCTAACTTTCCTGAAATCATGGATGTAGAAATGTATGTATTAACGCCTTACCCATCATCCCCCACCCATTCACTCACCCATTACCCATCACCCCCCACCCATTCACTCACCCATTACCCATCACCACACACCCATTCACTCAACCATTACCCATCATCTCCCACCTATTCCCTCACCCATCACCCATCACCCCCCACCCATTCACTCACCCATTACCCCACACCCACTACCCATCACCCCACCCATTCACTCACCCATTACCCATTGCCCTACATCAAGGTTTCCTCAATTCTCGCAACCCACATTTTTTTCACAATTCTCGTTAATAGGCTGCTAGAACAAAACAAAAAGTGATCGGATCATCTCATAAGTGGACTTAAAAGTTTGCACCTGGTCGAGCTGGTTCCAAAACTGTGCCATATGATGGGATTGGAGCACGGGGGGCGGCACCTATCGCGGACACACACACACACACACACACACACACACACACACACACACACACACACACACACACACACACACACACACACACACACACACACACACACACACTTTCGCTTATATTATTATAGATATCTCTCTCGGAAGTCACTAGGATGCTATAGAATACATTTTCAGAATTCCCTCATGGCAGCGCTCTGTTATGATGTGGCGAACAATATTTTGGCGCGTAGTGTAGATAAATTAGTTAACATATACAAAGCTTGCTACTCAGCGGGATATTTCCCAACAATATTCAAGAATGCAATGATAAGATTTATACCAAAAGATAACAAATCACCGTTAAACCCACTAAACTATCGACCTATCTCTTTACTGCAGGGGTCCCCAACCCGCAGAGTACCGCGGGCCGCATCGACAAGTCCGAGAGGGCCCGAGAGCCGCACCAATAAAAAAACTCTGAAAACCACATATACAGAACAAAAAATTTAAAAGAATTTATCAATGAGACACCTGGTGACATTCTCAGCACAAAGCTTATCAAAATCAGGTGTAATGAAACTAACACTCAGCAAGAGAATGTCGTCCAATTGGTCATCTGTGAGTTGTGCACGGGTCTTCGATTTTGTCAGTTTCATCTTGCTAAACAGCAAGTATGTTGTTGATCCAAACATCAACGACACTTTCATCGCGTTCTGTACCAGGGCCGGCAATTGACGTGTGAGAACTTGAGACTGCCAGAAGGTGAGGAGGGAGGATCCGTTGAACTTTGAGCGCAGCTCGTCGGAACACTGGAGCTCGAGTTGGAGGTCAGCGGGGGCACACTCTGGGTCTGCGTCGAAGGGTGCGCTGAACAGCTTCAGCTCTGGGGTGTAGCCGCGTACATCAGCAAAACGGCTGGCAAACTCTTTCCTCAAGTCCACAACGACGTCCACGTATTTCTCTGTGCTGGTGGGCTTAACTGACGCCAACTTCGAGAAGTGGGTGAAATCCTTCTTCTCCAGCTGAGACTCCCATAGCTTGAGCTTCATCTCGAAGGCGTGAACCTTTGACATCATGTCCGGGACGAGGATATCTTTGCCTTGGAGCTGAAGGTTCAGGTTGTTCAGGTGAGTGGTCAGGTCGGCGAGAAAAGCGAGATCGGCGACCCAGGCGGTATCCTCAAACTGCGGGAATTCAGCTTCCCGAATGTCAGATTCCCGACAAGAACTCCGATAGCTGCTTTCTGAGGTCGAAGACACGCTTTAGCATAGAGCCGCGGTGAGCCAGCGCACGTCGCAGAAGTAGACCAGGTCGCCATACTCCGCCTTAGCAATGGCAAGCAGGTCCCGGAACTGGCGGTGGTTGAGTCCTCTTGCCAACACAAAGTTCACTGCTTTCACCACGACGCTCATGACGTCAGACAGCGTCGCAGACTTGGCACACAGGGCTTCTTGGTGCACAATGCAGTGAAATCGCACAATGTTCTGTTGATGGCCCAAGTCGCGGCAGTGCTTCGTCAGGAGCGAAGCAAATCCCTTCGTGGAGCCAACCATGGCTTGGGCACCGTCGGTGGTCACTGCGGACAACTTGGCTAAGTCCAATCCCATTTCGTCCACACACTTCAACACTGTACAGAGGACATCGGCACCGGTGGTGGTACCCTTGAGCGGGACGAGCTGCAGGAACTCCTCCACTACATCCAGGTTGTCTGTCACTCCACGGAAGAAGATCGCCAGCTGGGTAGTGTCCTTCACATCCGTGGACTCGTCCAAGGCCAGTGAGAAGTAGCGCACACCTTGACAGCGTTCCCGCAGGGTAGAGCGAACGTTGGAGGCTATCTCCCCGACGCGGCGGGTGATGGTGGAGGCGGAGAGGCTGATCTGACTGAACACCCCATTCTTCTCCGGGGAGACGTCCTCCACAGCGGCCATCATACACTCCTTGATGAACTCTCCGTCGGCGAAGGGCTTGAGGCTCCGGGCGACCAGGTGAGCAACCCGGTAGCTGGCACAAGTGTTGCTTGCTCCGACTGACGTTGAAAAGGCCTTCTTAAACAGCGTTGTCTGCTTCTCCAGAAGTGAGGACAGGCGAGACACCTCCTCCTTCCTATCCTCCTCGGACATCTTTGTATACTTGGCGTGAAGTGTTTCGAAGTGCCTCTTCACATTGTATTCTTTGCACACGGACACAGTGTCATGGCAGATGAGGCACAGGGGCTTTCTTTTTCGCTCGACCAAGAAGTAGCGCGCCCACGCGCTGTTGAAAACAAGCTTTTCATCCTCGCACTTCCGTTTCTTAGAAGGGGAAGCCATCTGCTAAGAGAAAAGAAGACTAAGATAAGAAGACTAAGTATAAGATAAGAAGTAAGAGTATAAGTATAGTATAAGAGTATAAGAAGACTCGTATAAAAATATACTTAACCTCACCTCCTAACCTGAACTAACCAATTAACCTAACCTAACCTGACCTAACCCTAACTTAACCTATCCTAAAACACGCTCTTGAGAAAAATGATGTTGCAACACACGTTTGGAATGATGGAGGGCCGCACCGATGACCAAAAGGAAATGATCTGGCGGGCCGCACGGAATGGCCCGCGGGCCGCGGGTTGGGGACCCCTGCTTTACTGGAAGTACCTGGAAAAATCTATGAGAAGATCATACAAGGCAGGCTAAACGCATTTCTGACAGAAAATAACATCATACAAAACAGACAACATGCTTTATACCTCATAGGGGCACAACAACAGCAATTACAACTACATATGAAACCATTGCCAACGCACTAGCCAACAAACATCAAGTGTATGTAGTACTAAGAGATGTAGCAAAAGCTTTTGACAAGGTCTGGTATAGTGGTTTGAAATATAAATTGTTACATCTTGGTCTGCCAGTAATCCTTAAGAAAACATTATGCAACTTCCTAGATCAAAGAACAGCAAAAATAGCAATAGGATCTGATCATTGTGAGGTGATATTATCATTAAGCGGAGTACCGCAAGGCAGCGTTCTGTCTCCAACACTCTACACACTGTACACCAATGATCTCCCACCAGCAGGACCTGGATGCCAAGACACTATGTACGCAGATGACATCACTCAAATAATAACAACACCTAGCAAATAAAAAACATATGAGATTGAAGGTAGAAAGAGAGATAGACTGAATAAATAAATGCGGGAAAAAGTGGCAAATAAAAACTTGTGAGGAAAAAGCTCAAAATTATACCAATTGCGCAACGCAAAACATAACAAATAACAGTATATGGCAAATAAATAGACACCTGCACAGCGGGAATACTACTAGGACTAAAAATACAGTCCACCGGATTTGTAGGACACGCCACCACTGTCAAACATAAAGCCAATGCAGTATTAAGTAAGTTGAGAAGATTTACAAGCTTGACACCAAAAATTAAGACAACACTAGTCAAAACACTGTTGATTCCTATCTTAGAATACCCACCAATCTCACTCTGCTCAATATCCACAACACAAAAAATAAGTTTACAGACTGTACTCAACAAAGCAGCAAGATTTAGACTACAATAAAACTGCGAGACAGAGAGTAAAAGATTTGCATATAAAATACAATATAACACCACTAAACATATAAATTCATAACAAAGCCTGTAAGATCTGGGTAACAATAAACTTAACAGAACCTGAACACTACAACAACCTTATTACACCACAACAAAACACTCACAGTTGGTTCCCAAAAACTAGCACAATAATACAAGAGTCTCCTCCAGATGCAATATTAAAAAGATAAGAGAATCGAAACTCTATCTGAATATCTCTTAAGATGACTATATTAATACATAAATATATAGTTGATGACTTGTAAAACTATTAAGGAATGAAATCAGTATACATATGTTTGTATACTGATGGATGGGAGTGGGGGAGGCCCAGGGGCGGGCCTAGGCTGGTGGCGGTTAGCGAGGCTAGACCTGTGCCCGGTACCCATGCCGGCACAGGGGCTATCCGCGCCGCCGCCGGCGGCTCACCCTGGGGCGGAGGCTGTGCCCCCTCCCCCACCCCCACCGAGTTGGGTGGAGAGATCATCCCGGGACGTGCCAAGGCTGATGGCGGTTAGCGAGGCTAGACCTGCACCCGGTACCCAGCCCGGGGCAGGGGCTATCCGCATCGCCACCGACGACTTGCCCCGGGATGAAGGCTATGCCCCAACCCATTGTAAAGTGTATACGTATATGTAAGCATTATGCATATGTGTTACATGTTATGTTAAGGGATCAAACACATAAAAGTCGACAGTCTTGATGTAGGGTAGGAACCATTAGCTGTGGTTCTGTTGGAGGTAAACTTTTCTTGTACGTAATGCAGTCTATGTTAAAGTATTAAACTTGCACATCAATGCACTAATCTCCAACAGTCTGGCTAGGGAGGGTAGCTACTGTCGACGGGAGAAAAAAAAAAAAAAAAAAAAAAAAAAAAAATTAGTTTATAAAAATACAAAATAATTGTAAATGAAGGCGGTTTAATGTAAATTGTATCGGCAGTCTCAATTATCGGGAGAGAGCTGTGGTTCTGTTGGGGGCAATTTCATATGTACAAACAAGCAATAACTATCAGCACTAACAGCATTTAGACCCCAACAGTCGCGTTATTAGGTTTAGCTGCGGCTCTGCCGATGGCAAAAATAAAATGATAACAAATACAATGTAAAACACTATTTACTATAATATATGATACAAAATAAAAAATAAATAAAAAAGAAGCAGTGTGGTAAAGCCCACACCCTTTTAATCTCTGACTGTCTCTCACAATTCTCTTCCCACTACTTTCTCTATGCTAGCTCTTCTCTTCACCCCCTATACTCCATACCATACACACTTCATACGAGCCCCATCAGTCCTCACCTGGCTGCCACAGCGACAACACATTAGCTCCACCGCTCCTCACCGTACAATCGAGTTGGGCAAGATTAGAAATTCTACTGGCGAAATTCGATAATTTTGCGGATCCGTAATTCGAATCTGGACTCTACTCGTGGTGATAATTGATCATATATATTATATATATATATATATATATATATATATATATATATATATATATATATATATTATATATATATATATATATATATATATATATATTATTATATATACACTAATATATTTAATTATATATGTATAATATATATAATCATATAATATAAATATATATATTAATATAATAAAAAACATGTTAATATACTTCAAGTGGTATTACTGGTAGCAATGGGCTAAATCGAAAATGAATGCAAATACAATATTAATATGAAAAAGCACAGGACTTTGTGAATTGGAACAGAGTGGCGATTACGGAAGTCAGGCGGCAGACGATTACGGGACTCGTCAAGCGTCAACGTAGCTGGTATTGCGTTGCAGCCACGAGTACTCAGGACAGCGCACCACGCGGGGGCTGGAAGCAAGGGGGGATGCTGATAAGTTCCTTAGAGGTAATGGCAGATTGCGCACTAGCGCCTAACCGTCTTTGCGCGACTGGCTGGACAATTAAGACGGGGGCACTCCACACCATAGTTAACCAGTATACTGCGATTTCTTACACGACATTTACACATTTAGTAGTAGGTAGTGAATATTTCCTACAGGGATACAGCATTAACTGCCACACAAGTAGGTGTAGGAGATTATGCTTGACCACTTAGTTTTGTGTAAAATTAAACCTATAAATTAGGACTGTGAAATGAAATACGTGCATCTTAAAGACATATACAAAATGGTACTTTTTATTTATCACTAATACTACGTATATAAATGAAACTTAAAAATTGCAAGATGACACTTTTTATTCCACAGAAACACGTTCCTCATGACTTAGCAATTAACATAAAATGCCACTTGTAAATGAAATGTCCTCAAGTCCTGTTATGAATGGCAGTATGACAAGTGGGACATGTTCCAGGGTGTTATTAATGCTGCTGACACAAGAGTTATGCAATTTGCACAGGAGGAAGCTTTCGGCAGGCAGAAGACCACTGTCCGTTTCCTTCGCCTTAGGCAGATGCTGCACCGAAGTTCGGGAGGAACACCTTGTGCACCAGCTCCGTTGTTGTCAGGGCCCTGCTGCTCATCCCCATTCTCATCAGCACTGTCTCCAGGAAGTTGAAATGCTGAAACAGAGCTCTCAAAAGTGTAAACGACAGCATTGATGTATTGGGTCAATGTGAATGTTCAATTCTGTAATTGTTCTTTCAAGTTCTGCCTGCGCTCAATGTTTCTGACAACTTCTCCTTTTTCTTACGAGTGATGTCCAAGACGTTCAATGACCTTAGATGTGTCTGCCATCAGATTATTCAAATGTGTTAGGAAAGTGTAGATATTTGTCTTGTGCTGGCGGACAATGGTTTTCAGTTTGCTGTGATATGACTGCAACATGATTAGTTCCACGAAAAAATTCGAAGACAGAGAGCCGTTCTGGAGTGACTTTTCAAATCCAGTACTCTATGATGTAGTTTTTGAATTTAGTAATCTTTGCCTGGGATTGATCATTCACGTCAAAATCTTGTCAATACTAGCCATGCTTGGTCCAGGAACAGTGGAGTACAAGGCTCCGAAATGCCGTCCGTCCCGACGAATGGAGAAAAACCTAAACTCGACTTATGTCTGAATGTGAACGATACTTGTCTCTCTGTTTTGGTTGCTCCATAATACTGCGCAGAAAGGACATATAACAAGCTAAGTATTTGTTGACTGGTCAAGGTCGTCAGGAGTGTAGTGAGCCAGAAGCGTCGAGTACAGAGGCGTCCCATTAAGGGGGTGTAGAAGATACGTGTATCCTTGTAGGAAATATGTCACTAGTCTCAAACTGCTAAATTTGTAGGAGGGTTTTGCGTAGGAAGTGTGCTGGATACTTGTTTTGGTATAGGAAATATGACAGCCTATGTGTAGGATATGTGGCAGTACTCCAACTATTGTAGGATTGTAGGAGATGTGACTACGTCCCATTCAGACGGGCAGGGGCTCACTCCAAAATAAATGCACTCACCAAAACTTACAAATTCTGGAAGACTACAATCTTGCTCATGCGAGCTCGCTTGTACGTGCATAAATAGTCATGTGCGATGTGCCTAATCCGCAGTCATCTGCTGAAGCATCAGAGACCTTAGCAGTCTAGGTTCACGCCTGGTAAGTCAACAACGGACCGTATCCTAGCGCTTCATGTCCTGGTGGAACACCGTTGTGAGTTTCGACAGGAGATGCTTGTAGCCTATGTTGATCTCAAGAAGGCGTTTGACTCAGTGCATCGTGAGTCACTCTGGGATCTTCTGCGACTTCGCGGGATTCCTGCAAGGACTATTGATTTGATGACTCTGGGACTGAGAGTGCTGTGAAGTGTGGGGGAGGTGTATCCAGCTTCTTTCCTGTTAATACAGGAGTGAGGCAAGGGTGCGTCCTTGCCCCATCACTTTCAACACTTGTATGGACTGGGTATTGGGCAAAGCTATAGATCAAAGTGATTGTGGAGCATCCCTCGGCAACACCAAGATCACTGATCTTGTTTTTGCTGATGATGCAGTAATCTTTGCTGAGTCGCTGGAAGTCCTGGTGATGGCTCTCGAGGCGCTGCACGAGGAGGCAAAGCATTTGAGACTTGAGGTCTCTTGGCTTAAGACCAAGGACCAGGTGTTTGGAAGCTTACTAGATGAAACTGTAAAGTCTGTTCATACGTGCGGCGAGGACATTGAAATCTTGGAAAGTTTTACATACCTTGGTAGCGCAGTCCATAATGACGGCAGATCACGTCAAGAAGTCTTACGGCGGATTGGTATAGCCCACGGTGTTATGGACTTGCTTAGCAGGCGTACTTGGCGTTGTCGGTACCTGTGCAGGAGAACAAAGATTCGGATATTCAAGTTGCTTGTGATCCCTGTTTTACTCTATGGTTGTGAGACTTGGTCACTAAATAGCGACTTGAAGAGACGAATCGATGCCTTTGGTAATAGGTTTCTTCGCAGAATCATGAGGTATCGCTGGGATGATTACGTGTCAAATCAGCGATTGCAACGTATGACTGAATCGAGGCCTATTACCTGCATAGTCCGTCAACGCCAACTTCGGCTATATGGGCATGTGGCACGCTACCCTGAAACCGATCCTTCCAATCGGGTAGTATCTGTAAGAGACAATCCGGCGTGGAGGAGGCCAAGGGGGGCGCCCACAAGGCTCGTAGCTGGGGTATGTTGATTTTTCTTATTGAGAACCGCTTGGTATGGGAAAGAAGCCTGCATGGGGACTCGCGCGTGGTGACCCCCGGGAGTGGCGTCGTAGATTGGGCGAGGCAACGCGCCCCCCGGCGTATGCCCCCAATGATTGATTGATTGATGTGCCTGTGTGGCAAAATTATTATGTGATATCATTTGCACTTAAACATGTGAATGATTTCTCAAAGTAACATGGCTATAATTTTGTATTTACATATCTTGAGAACACAATAATATGACATGAATATAATGACAAATCAGCTAGAGCCTTATCATGACGCCCATCTTTAAGAAAGTCTGTAGACGAAAAATACCTTTGTTCCTGTATGGATGTCCATTGCTGATTGTCCTGCACACAAGGGATACAGTAACTCAGCAGCACGAAACATGGGGCTTAGCTTAATTTTTAGCAACTAAAGCGATGAAATATCAAGAACAAGTAATCCAAATGTTATTGAAATATACCCACGTCCATAATTTGTATACAGTAGATCATCGATAGAACGGACTAAAAGGGGTGAACCTTCGTCCGATAACACCGATTGTCCGATATAACCGGCGTACACGAAAAAAAAAAATTCAATAGTATGAGCCAGCTCCTGTTATTGCAATGGTTAGATATTATATGTATGTGTATGATGAAACATATATGTTACCAGCATGTGTCATTTTGGAGGTGTATGTACCACCCTACTGTGGTTCTTCTGCCTCTATATTCGAGGTCAGACGACATATGACAACTACCCCTTTGTGACGTAGCACTTAGGGCCCGCCCTCCTGCCCTCTCCCCTTTCCTTCCACCTCCCTCTCTCCTCTTTCTTATCTCCCCCTCTCTCTCTCCTACTCTCTCCTCTTTTCTATCCTCTCTCTCTCTCTCTCTCTCTCTCTCTCTCTCTCTCTCTCTCTCTCTCTCTCTCTCTCTCTCTCTCTCCTCTCTCTCTCTCTCTCTCTCTCTCTCTCTCTCTCTCTCTCTCTCTCTCTCTCTCTTCCTCTCTCTCTCTCTCTCTCTCTCTCTCTCTCTCTCTCTCTCTCTCTCTCTCTCTCTCTCATAAAAAAAAACATAACATACAGACAGGAGGTGGCAGACACATCTTTAATATTATGTTGCTCGGATAGATACTACCTCCTTGATAATGCTTACATGGACATAATGGTGTTGTTCCCTCGCTGATTGCATTCATGAGAATGCACAGTCAGTAGTTGTGTGTGCATGTGGTTAATTGTCACTTATCTTTGTTGATAAGCATTGCACACCTGGACATACACAGCTAACTTTGGGTGTGTTTGATTCATTACCATGTGAACAGCGAGCGGACCTTCGCATTCCACGCACTCAGCAGTTCCTGTGTAAACAACTGTTCAGCAATGAAACCTTTCCTATAATACACTCCGAGAGGCCGGAAGGAGAAGAGAAGCCATCGGAGACACGACACAGGCGCTCCTAGAGAAGCCTCCATGTGAGTCTGTGTGGGTACACACACACACACAGGTGTGTGTGTGATTGTCACGTAATAATTGTTCTGGCCGGTCTATAAAACTTAAGCTTCCTTGGCCGTATGTAAGAACCCGTGACTTTGTATTGTTCAACTTTACAGTGTACATATATATTACATATAATATATATTTATAATAGTATCTTGTTTTACTCGATTCCTTGGCACTTACAATACACATTACTTCAATCAGCAAGCCTTACTGAAAACCGCTCTACCACATTTATTCGCTACCACCTTAGATGACCTATGGGCAGGGAAGCAAGATACACCTGCCACTCAGGATAGTCATTCATTGGCAATCAACCCCAACAGTGTCATTGACTCTGTTTGTTATTTGGGTTGAACCTTGTTACCTTTAATAACAAGATAGAAAAGGGTAACATAAAACGGTGGCAGCGGTTGGATTTGAACCCACGCCTCCGAAGAGACTGGTGAGCCAGGTTCCTCCCTCTTATGTGCCGTCATCTATTACAACTTAAATGACATTACAGAATTTGTGCATGTTTATTTGTATTTTATATATTTATATATTTTTTATTACGTTTTTATTATTGTTATTATTATTTTTTCTTTTGTGTGTGTGTGTGTGTTTGTGTGTGTGTGTGTGTGTATGTGTGTGTGTGTGTGTGTGTGTGTGTGTGTGTGTGTGTGTGTGTGTGTGTGTGTGTGTGTGTGTGTGTGTGTGTGCGCGCGCGTGTGTGTGCTTAAGTGTGTCTGAGACGTCATTTATTACAACTTCAGAGACATTACATAATTTGTGTATGTTATTGTGTGTGTGTGTGTGTGTGTGTGTGTGTGTGTGTGTGTGTGTGTGTGTGTGTGTGTGTGTGTGTGTGTGTGTGTGTGTGTGTGTGTGTGTGTGTGTGTGTGTGTGTGACACTGTGTGTGTGTGTGTGTGTGTGTGTGTGTGTGTGTGTGTGTGTGTGTGTGTGTGTGTGTGTGTGGTGTGTGTGTGTGTGTGTGTTTGTGTGTGTGTGTGTATGTGTTTATGTTAAGTTAATGGTAGACATATTTTTAACTGTGCCAGACATCAGGAGTCATGTGGCACTATGGGAATTGCGAGTTTAGTATGGTAGACGGTGATGCTGGGGAGCGCTTCTTCCACGGGGCCAACGGACATTTAAGCCGCCGTATTAGGGAGGCGCCGCAGACCACGCTTCAAGCCCCGCCACCGCGACAAGGTGACTCCACTCAGTGTGTGTGTGTGTGTGTGTGTATGGGGTGTGTGTGTGTGTGTGTGTGTGTGTGTGTGTGTGTGTGTGTGTGTGTTACTGGAATGTGTTCGAATTATACGAAACCATTGTATTGGGGTCTGTTGTGTCGCGGGTCTACTGTATTGTAGTTCTGACCCAAATGTGGTGTATCTACAATGTTTGATGTCATATCTATGTGTTTACAACAGCAATCTTCTTTTAGCCATTCTCTTGAAAAATTACAAAACCTCATCATGCTCAATGGCAATGTCTTTTTCAATACTGAGCAAGAGTAGATCAGTAAGCCGTTCCTCGCCGCATAGGCTACGTAGCTTGCTCTTGATTAACTTCAGTTTTGAAAAAGATCTCTCGACTGTTGCAGTTGTCAATCGTATGGTCGTATAAATCTTGATCATTGCATATAACACTGGGAAGACATGACGGAGATCGTTCGCCCTGAAGCAGTCAAGAACCGACTTCAAATAATTTCTGGCATTGAGAAGGATGAGTGGAACAGCCGTAATTCTGTCAACAGTTTATCTACACCTACTTTGAAATCATAAAAGTCGCACAGATGTGTTAGGTCAAGAACTTGATTGGGTCTTGCAGTATCTCTATCTTCTTTTCAGTTATTTAGCTCAATGAGATTGTGTAGCGATTTGATAATATCCTTTGTCTTGTCTCCATCTTCTCCTTTGAACCTACGTCGGATTTCTTGATCAAGGGAATCAATGAATGGGTAATAATGCACTCTGACTCTGTAGAATTCTTCCACAGTTAACGGAGGTGCATCTTCAGTTGCAGACAAGTGGCTGTACTTGAACCTTGCAAGAACCTTCCTGGGTCTACCTTGACCTGGAATTTCTTTGGGAACTTCGATACCCGCGTCTTCTTCCTGAGTCACTTTTTCATACACAACATGAAATTTCTCCTCCGTTCTCATTTCACTGAACCTCTTCAACACACCATCGGTGATTGTACACGCTACTTACAAATCTAGGTCTCGCTTCTGTAATACACTTGAAGCAGTGGCGGTCTCCATAAACACAGGCATTGCCATCTCCAGGCAGAGCAATAGTTCAAAGTTTAGAGTACGCAACAGCATTGCTGCATCTCCACTTGCAGGGTTGGTGGGCTACTTTCGCATATTTCTGACAGAAATTGCACCACTGCTTTGAACACCTCCTTCAAAGCTCTCAAGGTAGTAGCTTCGTGGCAGGACCATTTAACATCAGAAAGTTTCTTTAGCTCTTGAGAATGAGATCCATGGTAGATGGTGAGTTTGGTTTTCACAAATAAAGCATGTCGCTTACTTGAAATTGATATAAATATGTATATCTTCTCCACTACATTGAAAAATGATACAAAATAGCGACTTGACTTCAAACTTTACACAAGAGCAAGATTCAAGCAGTGATCATGACAGTGGTCATACAAGGCTTTCTCATTGCGCATAAGAATTCTTGATTGCAGCTCTCTATATGTACCACTCATATTCACAGCGCCATCATATCTTTGGCCCCTCATATCTTCTATTTGCAGATCATGTCTTTCCAAAAATGACAGGATGAGGGTCTCTAGCTCTTCGCCTGTGGTGCTTTCCACGCCACACACTTGAATAAAGCATTCCTTTATCCCGTCATTATGCACATACCGAACACACATTGATGCCTGTTCAGTGTGAGAAATATCAGTTGTCTCATCCATCAGAAACGAATATATCTTGGCAGCCCTGATCTCATTCAAAATAGTCTTTCTCACATAAGTGCCCATAGCCATAGTAACATCATTCTGGATTCAATTTGACAGCATCGACACTTGAGGCTTGCCATGGACTGTAGTACGCTGAACAACATTCAAATGGTTGTTCATGACACTATCATACATTTTCAAACAGTTGGATAAGCTCGAGGAAATTGCATCTGTTCTGACTTGCTTCACTTTCATATTTTCTTTCAATGGAAGTTCTTGCCTTACTAAGTATAATATTATGTCTATCAGTCTGTATAACACCTCTCTATTTTTCTGTCTCTCTTCAGCTTTTGCAGCTTGACTTTTTACATCGGCTGCTTCCAGGGACTTTTCAAGTCTCTTTCTGAAAATATTCAACCCCACCATAGCAATCATGTGTGCTTCATATGATGCATGCTCTTTCATTTTGTCAAGTGCTTGATGCCATTTACTTATTCCGGTAGACCTCCATGCTGTATTACATTATTTTTATATATGTCTTCATGCATAAACAAGCGACAGCTGAAGCAGTACATACTATCAGTTTCTACAAAATATTCAAGGTAAGGTCTGTTATTTTGCCTGAGCTATGAGTTGCTCCTGCTTTTTTTCAGCATCCTCCACTCCACTCTCCTTCAGTCTCCGATGTACTGGACTTTTCTCTGACACATTGTAAATCTGATACATCTTCCAAAGTATCACCATTCTTCCCACTTCTTGACATCTTCAGGCATTTTGATATTTTTTCATTACCACGAGCCAACACTTGAAGTTCTTTTTCCTTTTGTTTCTTCCGTCTTTCTTTGCGTGGCATTTCAGTTATGGAAGTAAAAACAAAGTGACCTTATAAGTTGAGGTGATGCGCTAACCTCAGGACTTAAAATTTCAGTACAAACATGTATAGATTTAGGATTTTTTTTTGTTTAATAAAATGTTTACATTACATTTTTGTACCTAGAATCCTAGAAAATCAACTAATGAAAATAATAGTGATTAGTGAAACAATAAAAAAATTTTGGCTTCACCCATCGTAAAAATGTTGACTGCCTTAAAAATGTTTACTGTACTTGTGTACAATTTGCCTTCTTCCTGACAGCCCCACTGGAATTATTACACTTGCCTGCTGACCGACCCTCCACCATCGGACTCCATGACAGAATATAACAAGTGCTACACTACTCGTGCCGCGCCAGATCCTTCCACTACTCCTCTCACCTGGTTTACTCACCTGGTTGACTCCCTAACCACAATAGTCAGGCTCAATCACAAGAACACATAAGTGAGTAGCCCAGAGCTGCTGCTACCACAGCCTCTCAAGACAATGATGCTAACTTTTATGTATTTCAACTGCCAATTCGCAATATTTCAATAGATAATCATTGGTATCGATCAAAATTTCAGGAAATAATGACAAGATCTAAAACATATTCTGCATATATAAAAATTCAGTAGATCTAAAAATCGGTGTGTTTGGAGACACTTTGTGATGACTGGATATGACGCAGGATTTGAAATTATATATTTTTTTCTCACTGGGACGAAATACCAGTCAGTTCCAGTTCCTACTTTTCCACCATGACAAAATACAACTCAATTCCGATGTTTATATACTATAACGATAAAATATGCCATCCAATTCCACTCGGATAAGTTTGGAGGACTTATACCTACATATCAACCCAGTTGTCAACATCTCATCTCTAATATTCAGATGCTTTTCGATTCTGCAAAGGTTGAAGAAAAATAAAAGTACATACACGATTGTTGTAGTTTGCGCGACGTAACAAGAAAATGGACAGCAACTGTAGATGTCACTATATTTTCTATCTCGCTTACACCACTTATGATAGACCTACATCTATTTAGTATCAGCATTGCCGCTCTTGAATCATGGAACACACCCACCCACCCATCCACTCACACACACACCAACACACACACACACACACACACACACACACACACACACACACACACACACACACACACACACACACACACACACACACACACACACACACACACACACACACACACACACACACACACACACACACACACACACACACACACACACACACCCACACGAACAATTTTTTTTTTACATCACAAAGGACTGGCCAAAGGCACACGAAAAGAGGTAACACAAAGCCTGCTTAGTTGCCAGTCCCTATAAAGAAGACAGTAAGAGAATAAAGAAAGGGGTGGGCCAATTTAGTTCGGGAGGTGTCTTGTCATCTCTTCTCTTGAAAAGATTTAAGTCATACGAAGATGGGAAAATAAAAACAGGAAGAGAGTTCCAGAGTTTACCAGTGAAAGGGATGAAAGAGTAAAGATACTGATTAACTCTTGCATTAGGAAGATGGACAGAATAGGGATGAGAATGAGTAGAAAGTCTTGTGCAGTGAGGCTGCGGGAGATGGGGAGGCATGCAGTTAGCAAGTTTAGAAGAGCAGTGAGCATAAAAATAACGGTAGAAGATTTAAAGATTGAAAGATTTAATTTAAGGATTGAAGACAGTCAGTAAGAGGAGGGGAGTTGTTGAGACGAAAAGCTTTTGACTCAACCCTGTTTAGGAGAGCAGTATGAGTGAATCCCCCCCAAACATGAAACATGTGAGACATACTCCATACATGGGCGGATAACGTCCCTGTAGAGAGCAAGCTACTTGGAGGGAGAACAAAATGGTCGCAGACGCCGCAGGACACCTAACTTCTTAGGAGCTGTTTTAGCAAGAGATGTGATGTGAGATTTCCAGTTCAGATTTTTAGTAAAGGATAGTCCAAGAATGTTCATTGTTGAAGAAGGAGATAATTGAATGTCATTGAAGAAGAAGGGATAGTTATCTGGTAGGTTTTGTCGTGTATAGATGTATGCATGCACATGCGTACAATGCAGCATGCGTATTGCGCTTACACGTATATCGTCATTAGCAAGTTGATGACAGCGGCTGGCAGCGCGGCATCCCACTCCACCTCACTGCGGACTGTCTCCACTATCACTCAAGCTGTGACCGTCCGTGAGAGCAGGTAAGTGACGATTCTAAAGACTGTTAAGCTCCTTAGTAGCATTAAATAGTATGGACACCCGTGGGTCATAGAGTATGGTGAGGGAGGGAGGCACAAAAATCCGTGTTTCGGCTGAGAAGAGTTTATGCCTTGTGATTGGTCGAAGCTGCCTAAGCGGCTCTCAGACAGGCAAGTTGAGGCAACGTGTATGCATAGTAGGATTCTCGGACCAAGAGCAACACCTAAGGCGTTGGATTTGTAAGGTAAGGCAAAGGCGCCTGAAATATCGTCTCTACATAGGCCTTAACCGGTGCCTTAGCCGGGCCGTAACAAAGGTGCCTGAAGACGGGTAAGGCGCTCACCTCTAACAACACCTGGAAATAATTTGTTTGCGTGTTGATTGTAGGCTGTTTTAAAGCGATGTATATTGCTTCTAGGTAAATGTGAGGGCTGGGCTGGGACGACAGAGGAATAAGGAATAAGGAATAGGGAAGGAGGGAAGGATAAATGGGGAGAAGGGAAAAGGACTAAGGAAGGTAGGGAGTAGAGGGGAAGCGAAGGAGGTCTTGCTGACACCTCAGATCCTTATCAGGGGAGGAGGCGGAAGCGAGGAAGATGCAAGAGGCTCGAGAACAAGGCCTCACTGTACAAGTGACTCAGGATGGAGGCGAGGACAGGAGACCACAGGACAGTACCTTTCGTAGCTCCGACGGGCGATCATACATGTGCATATAGTGTCGCGACAATAATAGTGTATTACTGCAGGTATATCTGCAGCGAGTAACCTCGCGCGACTCAGCACCTACGGAGGCTACCATAAGAGACACTCTGCGTGCCAGGTCTGGCATGCGTGCCAAGCCTGGCCCGCGTGCTTAAGGTTGCCGACCCTGAGTTGGTAAGGAAAACTCTACGGAATACGACTACCCTGTTTCCAGCCTGCGTCCTTGCGTTCCTCGCCTGAGGCCCCCCAGGGTCCCAGAGCAAGGCGGGACTTGCCCAGCCGGGCCTTAGGACCTCTGGAGTAGCACATACAGGTCTTCCTGAAGGCGACGCAGCAGATGGTGATGTATCTATATGATTGACAGTGCATGACAGGGGCGGGCGATTAATGGATGCCCCCGGGGCAACTATGCAAGCTAGGGGCCTCGGGGGGGGACAGGGAGGGTCGCCCCCCGGCAAATGCCGGGGCGTTACTAGCCTGGGGAGGTAAGCTCCCCGTAGCTCCGACGTTACGGGCACAGCCCCGTGTACCTCATCGGTACCCAGGAGCTATGCCCATCTCGGCACCTTCAGGTAGGGGTGCCGGGGTTAATTGTCATGCCACGACCAGCGACCGAGTGGATAGAACCGTAGCGGGTTGGGGGGCCGCTAAAACAGAAGCTATATCAACACCCCCTGTTGAGCCCGCGCACGCAATTTCCTTCCCCCCGTCGGGAGTAGGGCGGCGTAGGGCCTAACAGTAAAGAAGGCAGCAAGGATATTGTTCCTTGTCAAGTATCGTGGTGTTTTTGTTAAGGTCAAACTCATATCAGGCGGAAGTTGTGCATGGTGTCGTAGTGGTTCTTGATATACCTATTGTTCAGATGACAGGTATGGTGCCTCGACAGTCTAGTCCGCGTCATTCCAAAATATAAGTGAGGTCCACATTCCTCACTGTACTGGTGTGTTGGTAGATAACGTGGTCTTCTTGAAGGGGCATCTTAGTCACGTTAGAGCTGTTACGGAGCAGAAGATGGGGTGTTTTCCTAGTTTTGTAGTAGATGATAAGAGCGAGGGGTCTTTTATGGGTTAGTAATACGAACGTTGTGATGTATAATATCTTTTATAATCTTCGGATCGGTCTTGTAATATGTAAACATGTGGTTTTTGTAGAAAAGCTTGATGGGTTCGCCGGTGGTGGGAGTGGTAGTGTCCTGGTTGCTATACCATTTGTCTATGATTCTCTTAGTGACGTGGGCCACCTCAGAGTTAGAGTAACCGTTGTTAATAAGGATTTAGGAAACGCGCTCTAGTTCTTGTTGAGCGTCTTTCCAAGTAGAACAGTGAGAGAGGACTCTTTTGACACAAGCGCTAATGGTGGAATGCAAGTAGCGCTTATGGCATTCACCTTCCCCGTTTAGGCAGAGTCCCTTGTTAGTGGGTTTGCATAATACTGTGGTCTTAAAACCTGCTATCTCTGCACTAACGAGTACATTCATGAAAGGGAGACGTCCGTTGGTGGTTTCCTCATAAGTGAAATTAAGCTCGGATTCGGCGATGAAACGATGTCTGAGGTCATGCAGTTCTTGAAGGTCCTTAACCTGAACGAAGATATCATCAACGTAGCGGCAGTAGAGCGAGGGGCGGTTGGAAACTAAGTGTAGGTTAGTATTATTATTATTAGTGTTCCACTATGTGTTTTTCTGTGTTTTCTGGGAATGGTTCATCTAGGTTGTCAAATACCCCTGGCCACGAGGGAAAGTTCACGGACCTCCTCCCTCCCTACGCACTCAACCACCGGACCACCTCCCCCCATCCACGTGCTTCTCCGAGATATTCATCCACCAGTGGCCGCGCTCCAAGCTGCCGCCCTCGCCTGCCACCTCCACCACCTCCACCACTTACCACCGCTTGCTACGCCCAGCTCTCCACAACAACGCTGCCGCCTCCTCCACCACATCCACACGGCATTCCCACCAGGCCGCCCTACGCATCCACATACGCGGCTCCTCAATCATCACCGAAGCTGAGCTCTACATCGCTTTCACTTTTATCCACACGGCAGGCAGCGAGGTAAAGTCCACCTCGCCTTCGCTTCCCACGTCGCGCCGCTTCGATTCACCTCCTCCACGTACCTCTACGAGATCTCCTTCCACGGCATCCCCGGCGCCAAGCTCCACCAACATTTCATCCACCTACTCCACCGCCTGCTACACCGCCTCCTGCTTCCTCACGCTGCTGGTGCAGTTTCCGCATCAACCACCTGTTCCACCTCTCCACCACGTCTTCAAACATTCGTTAAGTACCATACCATTATTTTATCTCTGCTACCTATAGCTTGTGTCTACATATGCTTGCTATACCCAGTTGAGTTGTGACTTACTTATGTGTGCATAATTCATTTCCTGGTTTCAATTTTTGGTAGTGCCATACCTTTTGTGATCCTGTTGTGTGTTTCCACCTTGTTATTTTATTCATTTGTGTCTGTGCTGATAAGAACTTGACCTCCCTAGGGATTCTGACCTGTCATACCCGCAACGCTGTGTGACTGTTACAGCGTCCGCCTCACAGTGTCTGTCCGTGTCTGATACTCCTGCCCTTTGGACTTTATGGGTTTACGGTTTCCGCTGAGTTACGGTATTTGTATTTTGTGAGCGTAAGGCTCTTTTATTTAGTCCTTTTATTATTTTCTTTTTTCTTTTGTTACATAAGTGATAAACTGACGCTCCACACTTACACATATGCTTTTGTTACATAAGTGATACACTAACACTCTCCAACTTACACTGTGTTATTTCACTTTTATTTACGTTCTCTCGCGTGTTTTCCATATCTACGTACTCTATCTAGGATATTATATTATTATTATTATTATCATTATATGCCATAACTGTTGTGAACTCTGATATGTTCATTCCTTCACAAATTCACCTGTCATCATGCCACCACCAGCGCCAACTTCAGTCACTCTGGTACACGAGGTTCCTTCCTTTCCCAAATTCACAGGCAACAATATTTCAGTACACATACTACTCAAAGACGTTGACGACGAAATCGCGCGTCGTAACATCACTGACGATGCAATCAAAATCGCTCAACTAAAGTCCCGCTGTGACTTGTCTAACTGCCTTGCAGGATAATAGCTGCAGAGTGATTTATTTCTCCCAATTAAGACCTATGACGAATTTAAGACCACATTCAATAAATATTTCAGTGGCAGTCAGAAATCCGGTATCCTTGTTCCACTCTTTAGACTTGCAGACACTCACAAAAGGCAAGAACACCCTATTCCAATCATGTCAGCTTTGCAACAATCTTCTAACGTCAAATTAGACTTGATAAGACAGCTGGAATCTTCAGAATGGGTTGATGAAGATGGGAAAATGAGTCTACAAGCTGTCGGTAACCTTTTTGGATACTACACTTATATGTTTCTCATGCACCCTTCCACAGCAAAACAGGCGTCTGATAAACACTTTCACTTTGTTCCAACAGACACCTTAACTGAATTTGCTTCTAATTTTGAGGACTCTTCGTCACTAGTGTTTTCAAACAATGCACATTCTTCTATGTCTGCTGCTGTATCTACACAACACAAACACACCAACCACGAAGCACTTCTCGTCTCCTTTCAACTCAAACACTCGTTCACCCTCAAACAATCGGCATAGACAACGCTCATCTTCACATTCACGACAGTCCCGGGCTAATCACTCACCTGCCTCGTATTGCTATTACTGCATAAACAAGGGACACACGATCGAGAGTTGCTTTACACGACAACGTCATTTTCCAAACCAGCAGTATGTTCCACGCTTTTGTGATCACCATGGTCAATGGGGTCACGACACTTCTGAATGTCGCGCAGGAACAAACGCTCCTCGATATTCACAGCAACACATCACCTCTGACGGTCGTGAAGGACCACAATCTCCTCGCCATTCACAGCAGTATAACCCTCAATGACTACCACGCGACGTGCACTCCTCCGAGCAACACGAACCAGATCACACAGATGAACCTTCACTCCCTTTGTATACCATTTCTAATACACAATGGGAGGACCCAATGATTTTACAAGCTGAAGTTAACCAACACTACTTCACCTTGTTTATTGATACAGGTTCTTCAGTAAATATCATGACTAAGGAGTGCTTTGATAACATCAGATCTGTGCGTAATCGTAAATTAATCATTTTAGAACCTTCTGACCTGCAACTTTATGGAATCGATGGAACCGCACTCACTACTCTAGGTAAAGTTATGTTTAACACATACCTATGTACTGACTTGCCACCTGTCAGCCTGACTTACTATGTAGCAGACTGCATAACCATTCCAGCTGACGCTCTCATTGGCCGTCCTGCTCTAACCCAACACCAGATAGACCTATACCCTTTGTACCTATAACCTTTGTACCTATAACCACGCTTACATGGACTCTATTGGCATGAACGTTTCATTCCAGAGGTCTTGAAACAATCTAGAGCTTTTCCTGACTCTGTTCACACTGACATTGTCTCCTCCACTGCATGCGGCTCTCCCGAGTCTTCACAAGCTCTTGATTCCACATGCACTCCTACTGACAAATCTCTGATACAAGTGTTCTCCATTCCTAGTTCTCCACTTGCAATGCCTAACCAACATTCACCATCCAGACCATGTCGTCGTTCCGCTGGTCACCTTTCTCGCTCAAAACGAAAACGTAAGACTTTCGTCGCGTATGTAGCCACAGAAGCTTCTACGTCTAATAACACCACTCCATTCCCAGAAGTCTCACTTCACAAGGTCTTAGAAGACCAAGCTAAGCACTGTCACGCTGTCATCTCGTCCAACGTTGAGCTTCTACCACACACCTGCACCCTGGTAGACGTTCGGGTAAAATTCGTTTCGAACGTCGATGCTATGTCTCTCCCTGAGACAGTCACTCATTCTGCTCTAGCTGTTCCTGCAGCGCTGTGCAGACTCAAAAATCATGGCAGATCAAACCTTTATGTGGTTAACGTCACCACAGTTCCAGTCACTCTCACTTGTGGTATACGGCTTTGTACATTTTACGTCTACCCAGCTGACGTTCGTGTCGACGAATGTCCACAAGAGTCCACGAGTTCAGTTAACTCCATTTCAGTTCAGGCGCCTTCAAATTTGTCTGACCTTCAAGCTCATGTGCAAACCACAGACCATCCAGATTCACAGGATGAGCTTATTCAACTCTTGACCGACTTCAGGAGTATTGTGTCTCTCCCCGGTGAGACACTAGGTAAAACCAACGTCGTCACTCATAAGATTAAGCTTATGAAAGACGCCCAACCTGCCTACATACCAGCGTATCGCATGGCCCACAGTAGGAATGCCATTGTCGATCGCATGGTCTCCGAAATGCTAACTGATGGAATCATTGAAGACTCGAGCAGTCCTTTCAATAGCCCAATGTTCCTGGTTCCAAAGAGCTCAGGCGAATGGCGCCCTGTAGTCGATTTCCGAGCTCTCAACAAACTGACTGTTCCTTCTCGGTATCCCATGCCAGTCCTCGAGGATATTTTGCAGAATTTAGGTGATCATAACACTGTTTTTTCCACCTTGGATTTGTGCTCCGGCTTCTGGCAAGTCGAACTTGACGCAGAAAGCCGTGAATACACTGCTTTTTCTACACCCTCAGGACATTACCAGTACTGTCGCATGCCTATGGGTCTTTCTGGATCACCCACGACGTTCCAACGCTTGATCAATTCCATATTCACTGGTTTAATGGGTAATACACTTTTTTCCAACCCTGACGACTTGATCGTTTTCTCTAAATCAGTCCCAGAACATCTCCAGAAACTTTTCACTCGAAAAGTTTTCACTCGTCTTCAGGATGCAGGCTTGAAACTTAAACTTTCCAAATGCGCGTTCCTACGCAAAGAAACTACCTTTCTTGGCCATCTTATTAACGGTGACGGTATTCAAACGTCAAATGACAAAGTCCGCGCTGTAACTAATTATCCTACTCCAGTCAATGTAGATCAAGTCCGTAGTTTCGTAGGACTTAGCTCCTATTACCGCAGATTTATCAAAGGATTTGCCGCCATGGCTTCTCCACTCACTTCACTCTTCAAGAAAGATGTGCCCTTCCAATGGTCCTTCCAATGGACAGTCAGGAAAACGCTTTCGCTGCTCTTAAGCACGCTCTCACTTCTGCGCCTGTTCTTGCGTACCCTGACTACATTAAACCTTTCATTCTCAACACTGACGTTAGCTACACTGGTCTCGGTGCTGTACTCATGCAAGACCACGATGGTAAACAACGCCCAATCGCGTATGCCTCTCGTCTACTTAACAAGGCAGAGAAGAACTACGCAGTGACGGAGATCGAAGCCCTTGCAGTCATTTGGTCCTTAAAGAAGTTTCGTTACCTCATTCATGGCTATCCTATCAAGGTCCTTACGGATCATAAACCCTTACTTCACCTCTTCAAGGCCAAGGACCAGTCAGGACGCATGGCTCGATGGTTACTTACATATCAAGATTTCATGCCTGAGTTTGTGTACATTCAAGGCAAAGCTAACGTTGCAGCTGATGCCCTTTCTCGCAACTGTGCACTTACATGTCCGGTCACCACGCAAACATCCACATTTGACACACTTTCTCACGATGATCTCTACACTGCTCAACGCAATGACCCCACATGGTCAAAGGTCATCTATTACCTTGAATCAGGTGATGACTCCGACATTCCTAAGGTTCCTTCTCTTTCACATTACCTCCTTCAGGAACAGTTGCTGTACAAAGCAACCACACTTACAGGTAAGCATGAAACGTCTCGTCTCATCTACCAACTTGTCATTCCTCCAACTCATATCCAGCCTGTCCTTAAACTAATTCATGACACACCCAATGCTTCACATCCTGGCAAGGAAAAGTCACTTTCACAAGCTAGACTTTAATTCTTCTGGCTCACCATGAGAAAGGATATCAATGACTACATTGAAGTATGTCATAGGTGTGCAAGAACTAAAGGAGATATATATGCTCATGTTCCCATTCTAAGTTATCATGTGCCTTCAGCACCATGGGAAGTTCTTGGCATTGATTTGTTAAAACTCCCTCATACTGAACGTGGAAATCAATATTTAATGGTTGCTGTTGATCATTTTTCACGTTTTTCCATTATTTCTCCACTGCCTAACAAATCAGCACAAACAGTGGCACGTGCATTTCTTGATCATGTCATTTGTCTTGTACACTTGTAAACCAATCATCTGCTGTAATATTTCCGTGAAAATTTTTGTAGGGGTTGACTAATTCATTGGTGAAATAGTGCCCCAACCTCATATTACGGGGAGGTTTTGTACTTTTTCCTAGGTATGGTATGGCTTTCAACATATAGTGTGACTCATTATCGCACACATTACCAGTTTTAGACATACTAGCAGGTTTATTTCCTATGTACATACGAAATGGACACTTCCACGAATCCCAACAATTGTTCATCACACTGTAGGTTACGGGCTGGTAACAGTTTGTGCCACGTTTTCATATGAACATGTCCCCAAGTCACCTTATTGGGCGCTAGTTTGTCATCTTTCTTTCTTGCTTCACGTGTGGCACTGTCATCAAACCTCAGGAAACGAATCAAGAAACACATTTTTTCTCACTCATAGCTGCTCTGTACAGAGGACACATCCAAACGTTGTGCTAAACATCTCTGCTATAGTGACATGATTGTCTTTTTTGATCCCCGACATTATTAATACCCGAATGAAGGCCCTCATTTCATTATAATTAATCCTATCCACTGTGGCTTTTTGTGCTTTATATTTGGAACTGTGTTTCATGATTGATTCATTTGTATGTGTCACCAAGATGTCTATGAAATCGTCAGTGAAGAATCGTTCAAACCACTTGATTGGAATGCTGGCTATTTGAGGAGCAACTGTAGGTCCTGCTTGAAAGTTAAAACGCGTTTTCATTGTTTCGTCCACAAATATAGGTGGTGGCGCTGTGCATACTGGCTGTTGCCGCTCTGGTGGGGGGCGCCGCCGCGGACTTGCCGCCTCCTGAGAGGCCTTACAAGATCCTCATGCTGCTTCCTGTGGCCTCCAAAAGTCACACAAATGTTTTCATGCCCTTGGTAGAGGCTCTGGCTGACCGGGGCCACAAGGTGGGACACGGCTCGGAATATATAATGGCGTAAAGCAAGGCAGTAATGTCCCTCTTTATCGTTAACATAAACTTTCCCCCACATATAGAGATGCTCAGCGCCTCTCCGCTAGTCTTCAAACACCCGAACGTCACAGGTATAAATCATGAACTATATTATATGGAAAAACATACCAAGAACATGTTTGAATCTAGGAAATTTTCATTTGGAGAATTGGAAATATACAAGGTAATTTTGCCCGCCATGGCCCGAGATCCTTACAAGGTGCCATCTGTCAAGAAATTGTATGAAGAAAGAAAAGAATTTGACCTCATCATTATCCATTACTTGATCAACGAGGTGAGTTCTAATCCAAAGCTTATTTGATCCAAACAAAATTAATCTCCCTCATGAGGTAGGCAGGCCGCTAGCACCAACACAGCCTCATCGGCCATCGTTTTGTCCCCAGACCGCGTACCCGTTCGTACACGAGGTTCCCTTCATCACTGTTGCCACGTCCGGGCTGGACCCCACCAGAGTGCTACTTTCGGCAACGTCCTCAACCGGTCCTACGCCCCCAACAGACTAGTCACCTACCCCCTCCATGTCCTTGTGGCACCGCCTGATGAACAGTTTCATGCACCAATGGATTCCTTTCTTATGGAGAATCTGGTTTGTCCTGCCGCTGGTACAAAAAGAGGAAAGTAATTGACAGACAATTGTAATCCTGTTCCTCTTCCCTTCTTTGCATCTTTCCTGCTTGGTGTTTAGCATTCACGTATTCTGTTCTGCGAGGAAATATTCCTACAACTATAAAGATTTTGTGTTTTGAACACGAGGAATCATCTGGGTCAGCATCGCAAGGTGAGCAGTACATAGAAAGAAATAGAACGTGAATCATATCTTGGGGGACACTCACGTTTACACTACACTTTTATGCCAAACCAAACTACAATGTTCACGTAATCCCACATCTATTTATATCAGCCAGCTTAACATTCCCTTGGTATTCGTGTGGCAGGGTGACTAATTCATTGGGGAAATAGTTTCCCAACTTTAATGGGGGTTTGACTTTCAGGTTTTTGGCCAAATATAGTGTGACTATTTCGACCATACCGGTTTTTAATAC
>JACEEZ010020920.1:161707-231707 GCA_016584305.1 Chionoecetes opilio
CATTTTTTTTTGCTCCACTGCCTAACAAATCAGCACAAACAGTGGCACGTGCATTTCTTGATCATGTCATTTGTCCTTTCACTACTCCCAAGGTTATGTTGTCTGATAACGGTACTGAGTTTGTTAATCAAGTTCTTGATTCCTTGTGCCAACAGTTCAATATCAGGAAGTGTAATGTTCTTGCTTACCGCCCCAGTGCTAACGGTTTGGTAGAACGTTGCAACCGTAAAATCCTCAACACTTTACGCTCCATTATTCCTGACACTGACACCCTATGGGACACCTATGCTCCTCAGGTGATGGCTTCTCTCAATTCCACCATCAACAAGTCTGTCTCTGAGACACCACATTACATTCTATTTGCTCAGGACCAATGTCTTCCTTATGATCTTTTGTCCAAACCTTCTAAGCCTATATACAGCTATGATGACTTTGTCAAGACTAAGGTTCACACGTTCCAACAAATACACCAACGTATCCAACAATCACTTGCTCTCTCTAAAGCTGATATGCTCCTATATCACAATAAGTCAGCTTCCACATTTACACTTGACGTAGGTGACATTGTGTATTCCCTTGTTGCAATCAAACACTCCAAATTAGACCCTAAGTTTGACGACCCCTTCCGGTTCATAGCTCAGGAACATGGGAATAAGGTTCAGTTGCTTCACTTAACTGACGGCACTAGGAAAGTTGCGCACCTTGATTCTCTTAAGAAAGTTTCCAAAGGCCTTAACTGTGAGGACCCTAACCCCGTTCCTGCTGAATCTCACCTCCCTCAATCACAGCCTCAACCAGCTACTTCTACTACTCCTTCACCAGCTCCCCAATCCTCTAGCCATCGTTATTTCCTCCGTAGTAGTGAGAAGTAACTCCTTCCGTTTCTCTCTTTTCCATGTACCTTATGATGTAATTTTGTACATAGGATTGTATTGTCTCAATATTTTTTTTCGTACCCATATGTCTGTGTACCATGCCGGTACCTTCCACGATTTATGTTTTCCACATTATTTTTTACGAGTACGTATCCTTTTCCTGTGTCCTTCTCCTATTTTCTATTCTAATATAATATAGATAGGTATGTTTTGTGTCCATTTCTATTGTGTCCCGTCTCCTTTGTTCAGTTTCATGATTATTCCTTTTGACGAAATGAGGACATCTCTGGTAGCGTCACCGAGCATATGTAGGTTAGTATTATTATTATTATTAGTGTTCAACTATGTGTTCTGTGTTCTGTGTTCTGTGTTCTGTATGATTGATGTTGGGTCATTGTACACCTGGCTAATCCACTCCCTAGGCAATACACTAATCCTTTAAACTCGACCTCAGCCTACGCCAGATGTTCTCTGGTGTGCAGACGTCAGGTCACCTTTGCCTCGAGTATCGTGGTCCTTTATAAGGACGTCTCTTGTAGAGACGAGACACTTAGACACAAACCTCTGTACTAGCAACTCACCAGTCTTCAAGTCACCAAGTCACATCCAACCACGGCAGAAGCAACTCACCAGTCCGCGAGTCACCTTACACCACGTGTTACCTGTTACCTTTACCCAGAGTTAATAAACGACTATCAAAGCAGAGTTACCTGTTTCTGCTCACCCTAAAAGTGACATACCAAATCACTTTACAATGTATCATGAAAGTAATGAGATTGTATGAGGTATGGTTATAAGATATGATATGATTAGTATGATTAGTAATGGAATGAATAGTGATGTGATGGGGTGAAGCACAGCACGCAAAAATATTGGGGCACCACAGCTGAAAAGGATGGGTGAGTGATTTGATGAGATCGATTTACAATAATAAGTGCAAAAAATTATGCGTATAAAGGACTTGTTAAAGTTGTACAGTGATAGACAATTGTTGGAGAGGTACAGGTTCGACCGAGCAGGGATTGAATTATCACGGACCTTTGTGAAAGATAAGGTTCAAAGTGGCACCAGGAGGAACCCATGCTTATCTCTGCACTGTTGAAAGTTGTGGTTACTCTACGTTATCTAGCCACTGGACGGATGCAGCTATGTGGAGGTAATGACTTGGGTATGTCCCAGTCCAAGGTGAGCAGAGTAATTACTCAAACTATTGAGGCTCTTGCCTCTCATGACATCGCGGGACAGTTTATTGATTTATATCTATACATAAATATATCTATATCTAGATAAAAATATTTTATATCTAGATATAAATATTTTTATGTTTAGATAAAAATATATTTATATCTTTTAAAACTTGATGCAAAATGATGTCTCGGGTCATACATGATGTAAATAATTAATTATATTTACCTAGTTGTGATATATGGCTACTGAGTTAAGCTTAAAGGACACACTTTAATACCTTTTTTCACTGATGCTTCATCTATCTATCTTTTAACAAGTCCTTTATACGCATCATTTTTAGCACCTTTTATTTTTAAATCAATCTCATCAAATCACTCCCCCATCCTTTTCCCTTATTTATACATATATACATAATAAATTATTGTATGAAATAGGTTAGTGTTTGGCAGTACGGCAAAAATTCCCTCAACCCCCTGACAGCACCGCTGAGTTCAGCTGCCAGCTGTTGTTATTGCCCCAAGGCCCTGTATCAATTTGGCTTCTACCTGTCAGGCCTTAGGACTTAAGTTGACAGGCATGTGGATGACTGTCCCTCCTGCTGGCTCAGCTGGGGCAGAAGGGGGGTTTGTCCTTCACATCCAGCACCTGCTGAGGATCCTCAAGGCTGGGGCTGGTTCAGCTGGGTGTAGAGGGAGGGACGTCCTCTATAACCAGCTGACCCTCAGAGGCTGAGGCTGGTTCAGCTGGTGTAGAAGGAGGGACGTCCTCTATAACCAGCGACCCTCAGAGGCTGAGGTGGTTCAGCTGGTGTAGAAGGAGGGACGTCCTCTATAACCAGCTGACCCTCAGAGGCTGAGGCTGGTTCAGCTGGTGTAGAGGGAGGGACGTCCTCTATAACCAGCTGACCCTCAGAGGCTGAAACTGGTTCAGCTGGTGTAGGGGGAAAGGGACGCCCCTCCACAACCAGCACCTGAAGATCCTCAGTAGGGAACATCGGCTGGGAGGACGTGCTGGCACCCACATTGACGACACTCATGGTGATCGATGGGACAGGGCTGCAACCAAAATATCAAACCTTCTTTTTATACAGATAGCAAAAGTCATTAAAATTTCCATACCACAACACTACTGAATTCTGCAAAGAAAGATGTGCTCAGTTTGACTGTGGAGTCTTTAAAGTTCCAAAGCTCATCAATGGTCAGCTCGTGATTTTGATGTCTGGGCTTTGAGTCTGTCACACCAAATAGTTTAAAGAGTTGAGGAAATGCACTCTCATAATGTTATCATGGCTATATTTTCTTGGTTCCCGGGAAATTCAGGTATTATTCACAACATTTGTATGGCAGAAATATCATATGGGAAAAACATCTGAGGGAAAAAGGTTAGATTGTATTGGTGGACCTTTTTGTGTGGTGTGTGATAATATTAATCATAATATAGAAATTATTTTTGCATGTCCCGAGAACCATTTGACAAATGCTGTAATTTTCTCCTCGTCCGAATGCGCCATGTCCTGTGATTGCTATGGAAGGTGAAACACGGTCAAAAATATATGAGACCTATCTTTGTCGCCCCTTGGTATAGTGGCTAGAGTGCCTGGCTACGAATCTTGCGTGTCCTTGGTTCGAATCCGGGCAAGGGCCCAATCGGCGACCAGCCCAAACCAGCTGTTGTTCCTTCCTTTTGGGGGTTTGTTAAATTGGTACATTGGGGAAAACCTGCTGGGGAAGGTAACTGGTAATCCGAATGTCACACTAGCCCTGTGTCCCGGGGTAATAGGTCCTCACCCACCACAGGCTCACAGGCCTAATGCCACGGAGATGAACACCGAAGGCCACGCGCAGCATAGCGTAATGCCCCCATCTTTACTTTTACCTATCTTTGTTTGAGTGTACTTTTCTTGTGGTGAAAATGTAGTGTTAATCACTTTTAAGAGGTAACGTTGAACTTTTTTTCTTGCCCCAGATGGTAAGGTGAAGATGGGGGCATACACTATGCTGCGTGTGGCCTCGGTGTTCATCTCCATCGTACTAGCCCTTGAGCCTGTGGTGGGAAAAAATCCGCAAAAACCCTGGCATGCTGGGCTTGGTAGACATCCTTGTTTTCACAGTTACCTTCCCCAGCAGGTACCCATTTAATCGACCTTTCCTCCAAAAGGAAGGTGAACAAGTCTTTTCCGCTGGCCCCCAACTTGCCCCTGGCCCTGGATTCAAACCTGGCCCGCGTTACTCATACTAGGCGCGCTACCCACTACACCATGGATGCGACACGTGACCCAGATTGGCTATGTAATATCAGCTACTTAAATCTAACATGAATCTTGCCCTTTAATAAAGACAGCAAACTACATGTTAAATACAGCATTTATCATTTATGTAAATTTTATACTTCACTTACATTTTGATTTGAGAAGAGTCGTGACTTAGGGTGGGGTCTACCAACCCCACAAAGGCCTCCTTTGCATTCCCGATGACCTCCTGCACAGCCTCATCAATCGGGTTTAGAGGTGGTGGGGGGACCTCCGCCTGTGAATGCATTACAATAGGATTAAATTATGATATAGGACACACAGTTCAACACACGAACACAAACAAAAGGAATTACTTTAGCACATAAACTCAAATACTACTATCGACTTTTAAAGGATTGTACACTGGAACAATTTTCATTCATGTTGATTAACCACTGTAGACTGTTTCTGCTACACTATTATGTTTTCGGTTTCTCCATGAGCATATTTATCTATTCTTATAAGTTTTTTTACCGTAAAAAAAAAAAAAAAATTCTTTCAATCTTCAGATAGACTAAGTTTCGTCCTTGAAGGCCCAAAAAATGCAAATTTTCAAACTCACTGGTTTGTTTGTCGGTCTAGTTATCAACACCCCAAACTGTGATTTGAAACATGAGACAGGTACTCATGTTCTAAAATACTCGTTATAGAACAACAGTTTTACAATATTTGGTGTGGCAAAAATTAGCTTATTCATGGCAAGATTTTACTAAATCCTGAATTTCTGTGTTTATACGAGGTTAAAGATAATAAACGGTATTTTTTTACACTAGGACCAGAATTCCCCCCCACAAATTTGGGGGTATGTTTGTTACCTTATTGGATTCTAGGAAACTTCTCTTTATGAGCTTCCGGCGCAAAAACATTACTTTTGGAGATATGATAGTTTTTAATAGGGGGGAGAGACACTGTTTACGTCCGCCTCATTCTTCTTCCCCTTATGACCTGCATCGCCCATATTTTTCCCCTGCCGCTGACCCTTTTTAATGCGAAATTGGCTTTAATTTGGAGGTTAAAACGTGGGGTTAAGTTAGACCAGTTAGGTTTGAGAGACAAAAGGTGGGGTTAGGTGAATTTAATTTTAATATCTCCAATACACTATCCTTCCTATTCAATACACTTATATCTCCGAAAGTAGTGATTGGCGACGGAAGCTCATAGAGAGAAGTTTCTTAGAATCCAATAAGGTAAACAGAAACCATACTCCCAGTTGTGTTGAGAATTCGGGTCATAGAGTTAGAATTTACCAATTGGAACTCCCTCGCCGACTTGAGGAAAAATTAACCCATAAAATCTGCGATTCCTTAACAAGTTTAATAAACAAATAGCATTATCTAAAATGTAGTGATTTATTCTATTTTAATACAAAATGGAGCCATTTGGATAATGCCGTCGTATTTGGCATATAGCGGTCAAAAGGCAAAAATGAAAGAGCAGTCGACTCTAAGGTAATAATGGACGAGAACTTCGCGGTCGTTTTCAGAGACACTGACAAATTTTTTCCTGGCCTACAATAGGTGCTTTTTCTAATGGAGATAGTTTATTCTCCCGTAAACCCATAAAAATTTAAAAAAATTTCATCACCGAATTTTATGTATGGGTTTAAAGGGTTTGGTTAGGTATACTTAGTGGTTAAAGTTAGGTTTGGTATGTTCTATTCAAATTTCTTCCCTTTATCTGAAACCCTTACTAATTTCTCCCAGCTAAGTTTTAGTGCTTTTTTCTGATGGAGATAGTGTTTTTAATGGATACGGCGACAATAAAATTCGATGAGGAATTATTATTATTATTTTTTTAATATGGGGTTTTTGTAAAATAAAACTATCTCCATTACAAAAAGCCCCTATTGTAGGCCAGGAAAAATAAGTCGGTGTCTCTGCAAACGACCGCGAAGTTCTCGTCCATTATTACCGACTCTAACCCACTCCCCCCATATTAAGTTATGAGCAGTTGCTTACCTGTTCCAGTCAGAGCTCTCCGTTTAGTAGAGAGTTCTGCCTTCCCCCTGAATAAACGGTATACCACCGTTTTCTCGCATTGTTGAACAGTTTCTGCTGCTCCATGGACCCGCGTTTTAGTTTGTTTTGGGGACCACTTCCCAAGCTTTTTTCTTGTCCTCAGCGGTGACACGGGGAAAGAACTTGCCACGAAGTACCTTTTTCCGTTCGCGAATCAGTTTGACAAGGTGTATTGTCCTCCTCATCGACCAATTGACTGTCCGAACGCGTTTCTGGTAGATGGCATCTTGGTGGGTGATGGCGGGTGGATTTGAGATAAGAGTCGCCATCCTTGTAAACAAGTGTCCGAAACCGAAAAATTTTCGAAAAAAAAAAACATTTACCTTGTCAAGCATTCTTGACATAAGTACACTATGTAAATATATACGGTAGTAATTTATTATCTATTGATGATACCATACCTACCAAATCTCAAAGCCTTTCAATGTTTTGTTTAAACTCAAAGAACTCAAGGATTCAGACACCAGCTTTGTCATAAGCACCTTGTGAAAAAAGTTACCAAGTAAAAAAAAAACGTTGTTGAGTTGCTGTCATCCTTTTAAAATAATCGTCCCCGACCCATTTTTTCTTTGCATAATTATGTTGAATGTTCATTCAAAATACCTAATCTACAAAAAAATATTCATTTCCACGCCTTATTTCCCCAAAAACAGACTTTTTGTAAAAAGCGCGGGAAAAAACAACAGCCCCCCTTCCAGCCGTGGCGGGAAACATGCTGGTGACGTCACATGAGTAAGCCTCCCAGCCCTGCCTGATACAAAAACACGAAGACACCGAAAAAAATATAATACACACAAACCTCATTTTCCCGGACTAAAAGGGAGGAGCACTGGTCCGGGAACCACAAACGTCCGGGAATCGCAACAGTCCAAGGCCATTACCACCCCCGGACGTTTATCCTACTCTAGTATTGACTGTCCGGGAACTGCCAATATCAATTACCCCACCGCGGACTTTTATGTCACTTTGTTGTTTTTTCTAGGGCTGCGAGGATCCCTTGGGGAGCAAATATGGGCCCTGGTGTGTCCTATGATGCTATCACAGGACCTTCACAGGTCTGTAGTTGACCCGTCCTCCTCAGGAAAAGGGACAGGTGAGGCGGATGACAGCTTGTTGCCGGGAGGGGTGGACGCCAGCCCCTGCAAGCAGGGGGGGCAGGTCACAGGTTGGCAACGTTCAGGTAGAGAATTTGAGAGCGTAGCACTACACGTGGGAGTGGAAGCGCGGACACTGGCCAGCAGAAAGTGTTTTAATAGTCTCGGAGAACGTTTCCCGCACCAGGGGCAGTGGGGGTCAGGGGACGACGGAGGCCGGTGCAGGGGAACTGTGATGTCTTGTGCCCAAAAGTAAACAATACGACCGCTGAGCATGCTGGGCCCCCTGGTGGGGGGCGCGATTTCCAACAACTGTAATCTTCGTAAATGTTTGTTCTATATATTATCAAATAAAAACAGTAAAACACGCTAAAAGAAATGTCATTACGAGACTCTGAAGAATATGCATGAACTTAATATTCATTTAAAACTCTTCGCCATTTAAAACTTTGCGAGTCAACTTTTATCATAAAGGGTATCAATATACTTTGCAATTTTATTAGGTTTCCTTTGATGTATTTCGTTTTCTGATCAAAGAATTACCACCATGCATAAATTAGCGTTAAATAAATAGATCAAATCATCAATCGGGTAGTTTTCCCGATTGATGAGGTTATTTATTAGTTAACACTAATTTATACATGGTGCTAATTCATTTATCAGAAAACGAAATATAAAAGTAAATAAATAACATCATCAATTGTGAAATTACCCGATTGATGATTTTTATATTTATTTAATGCTAATTTATGCATGGTTTTAATTTATTTATTTAGAAAACTAATATATCAATGGAAAACTAATAAAGTGCGCTTCTATTGATACCCTTCATGATAAAAGTTTTACTCTCAAAAATTTTAAATGGCGAAGAGTTGAAGTTCATGCATATTTCCTCAGAGTCTCGTAATGGCATTTCTTTAGCGTGTTTTACTGTTTTTTATTTGATAATATTATAGAACAAACATTTACGAAAAATTACAGTATATCATATATACTGATAAACCAGTGTATATGATAGTCCATACACCACTATATTTCTTGTTTGGGCAGGGCAGGCCGCTATGCAGCCTGGCAATTTTTAAAACATTGTCGCATGAACAATCAGAGAATAGTGGTCTATGTCCAGACCCTTTATTTTTGCCATAAAATATGTTGAATGTTTTATTCAAAACACCTAATCCGCAAAAATAATTCATTTCCGCGCGTTTATATCCGTAAAAACACCCACTTTTGTAAAAAAGCGCAGGAAAAAAAAATTTCATCCGTCCAACAGGCCGCGAATATTATTGTGACGTCACCTAGGAGTTCACCGAGAGTGAGAGAGAGCGAGGGGGGGATGCTGGAGTCCTTCAAGAATCTGTATTTTTCACTCTACTTCAACCCAACACCCACCCACATCCCACAACACCCACCCCTGTTCCCACCCACATCCCCGCTTCCAACACCCATCCCCTACACCCACCCACATCCCTAACATCCACCCCCGTTCCCACCCACATCTCCACTTTCAACACCCATCCCTTTTTCCCCCCTCTCCAACATCCATCCCTGCCCCCACCACCAACATCCACCCCCTTCCCCCACCACCAACAACCATCCCCTTTCCCCACCCCCGAGCATCCACCCCCCTTCCCCACCACCAACACCACCCCCTTCCCCCACCAACCAACACCCACCCCCTTTCCCCCCCACCAACCCCCCCCCACTTCCTCCACCACCAACATCCACCCACTTCCCTCACCCCCTTCCCCCCCCCACTAACAACCATCCCCTTCCCCCACCACCAACATCCACCTACTTCCCCCACCACTAACACCCTCCCCCTTCCCCAACCACCAACATCCACCCACTTTCCCCACCACCAACATCCACCCATTTCCCCCACCACCAACACCACCCCCTTCCCCCACCACCAACACCCACCCACTTCCCCCACCACCAAAACCCTCCCACTTCCCCCACCACCAACACCCACCCACTTCCTCCACCACCAACATCCACCCCCTTCCCCCACCACTAACAACCATCCCCTTCCCCCACAACCAAACCCACCTACTTCCCTCACCACCAACACCCACCCCCTTCCCCAACCACCAAAACCCCTCCCCGTTTCCCTACCTTCACCGAAATGCACCAACGTCGTCCAACGCACCAACATTTTTTACACATTTCTCGCCTATTGGTCTGATACTTGTGCAAACTTCTCTGTTGAGGCACAGCTTTCTTGCTGCACCCATCAAGGATGCAAGTGTATACCATTATCGCAAAAAAAATCTATCAGAAACACCCAAAATTTTTTCAAGTACATGTTTATTGCCTAAATTTACGGGGTATTCTATGTGCGCGGGAGGGAGGAAGCTCCTGGGGTGACGTCACCGAGCCATGGTGCCGGTTTGTCTGCCAGTTGCCAGTAGCATTTTCGAAGCTCGGAGAATTTACAGATTTTGATTGCGGATTATTCAAAATCGGCTGACTGGATGCAAAAAGTGACAAAAATATTGTGATACGTCGATAATGGCAATATTCTAACTACATCAAATCAGGAATGATGAAATGGTCTGGACGATTACTTTAAGTCCAGGGATATTATATCATAATCCTTATCATTACTCCCCGTCGCATAAACTATCTCAATAAAAACTCAATAATTGGTGAGACATTACCTACCCTTGGTGAATCTATGTTGGGAATCTTTTGACCAAACCATGTTTTTTCTAAATGCTCTCCAATGTTTTTTGCAATAATAGATTCCAATAATTTACCTACCACTGACTTTAGACCAGGGGTTTTCCCAAGTGGGCGATATCGACCCCCAGGGGTCGATGGGACCATCCCAGGGGTCGATGAATCGCCAGGGGGGCGAAAGGGGGTCAATAAATGGCTAGGGGGTCGATGATTACTAGGGGTCGATGAATAGCTAGGGGAGGAAAGTTTTTAGCACGCAACACTGCCAAAAACCGTTATGCGAGTGGTACCAAAACCCCCCTCTGCGTCACCCTGACATAGAGATGGCTTTGACTTGGCTCGGTTTCTAGTCTGTGACGTCACGTTGGATCTGTACCCCGCCCCTCGCACCCTCCACACACACACCCCTCTCTCTCCCCTCCTCTGTCCCAAGGCCGTACCATACGTGAAATATTCCTGTCCGCTTCCCGTATTGAGTAAGCGAGCGTATTCCCCCTCGTCGTTGTTGAGTGGACAGCCAGTAGGCCAGTACCTTCTCAACACGCATAACACAAGGAGTGGCGTCAATGAACTGAGTGTTGTGACTAGATATTGAATTTGCCTGTAACAGACATAATGGCAATGCTAATGCTAAGAGGAAGTGCGACAATATTAACAAGAATACCTTGAATATTTTAAGGCACTGAAAGAAAAAATGAAAAGTCGATCAATATCAAGACTTTTTTCAAAGCCACCTGCCAAGACTACTGTATACAGTAGTCTTTGCACCTGCCAATGCTGATAATGAAGGAGGCTTGAAAGCACTCATACAACATTTCCCTCATCATTGCAAAGAAAGGAAAATCGCAAACTATTGGTGAGGAAATCATTATTCCAGCAATTAACCCTTATAGTCAGGCAGATAGGTGTAACAATTGTGGGTTTATACGTACAAGCATGAATTTGGCACAGTCATAGATAATAGTTTAATGAATAATTCCAGATATGGACCCACCACGAAACGTCCTATGGTAGCCGTGGCAGCCATTTTACAAAATGGCCGCTTTTAGTCTAGTGGCTTGATAGGGGTCTCGTGCACCCCTCCCGAAATATACTTCTCATTGGTGTCTATAGATAGGAAACAATGTGTAGAAAATGATTTGCTATGTTAAATAGTTGAAAAAATGTCCCACGTATCATTTTTATGCAAATTAGTGCCGCCATTACCAAAAACTCTATATTCGCCTATATCTCGGCCAATATTGCAGATAACTGAGCAAATAAGGTGTCTAGACCTATGTTTTCAGGACAAGGATTTAAAAAAACCATTTAAAATGTGATCTGTTTACACCAAAGAGTTTTGCATATGAACCTTTAGAAATACATTTATTAGTGTCCATGTTGTGAGTGATAATAAAGTTTTTATTTATTTATTGCAACTTGTTATCGTATCCTATCTGTCCTCATATCTTATCATATCTTTTTTTTTCAGTTGGTGTTTCGAACAGCGAAATGTCTAAGAGTTATTAGCTAGTGGATCCACAGCAACCTGGACAATCAAAGGCGTAGTACAGACGGATTGGAACAAGTGCGTTTTGTGCCAAAAAATCACACGGGAAAGTTTGCAATGCCCAGCATAATCAAAACGGCACGATGTTGGAGTTGGTTATTCTACCATTACCTTCAACATCAGACGTTTCAATGAACTTCACGAATTACGATGCAACTAGAATTAGGACGCCTTGATGACGGGAATGGCATTGAAGCTACGTTTCTGGAGAACATGCCAAGTGGCACAAATCCTGCATACAAAATTCAATAATATAAAACTACAACGAGCAGAAAAAAGGAAATGCACACAGGGTTGCGACCCTGATGCTACTACAATCCAGAAATACACTCGTCAAGTCGCTCATCATGAAGTGGCAGCATCGGATGTCTGTTTTTATGCGAAGATGTGTCAACTTCCGACAACTCCGTGAGGCATCAACTTTTCGTCTAGATTCCCGCGTACGAAGATGTGCATTAGACCTGCAGGATGAGAGGCTACTTGCAAAATTGAGTGCTGGGGATATGGTCGCACAAGATGCAAAATATCATCCAAGGTGTCTTGTTTCACTTTGCAACAAAACTAAATCATTACAAGATAAACAAAAGATGGACACAACTGATAAGGTCAACCATGGGATTGCACTAGCCGAGTTGCTGTCATTTATCGATGAAACAAGAATAGATGAAGAGCATGCCCCTGTTTTAAGCTTGCAGATCTCGTCAAACTTTATTCTAATCGTCTAGAACAACTTGGAGTGGAGCAGCATGTCAGACAACATAGCACGAGAAAAAAAATCGTATCCTGGCCCAAATCCCATACCTTACGGCTCATGAGGAAGGGCGTGATATACTACTTGCATTTGATAAAGATGTAGGACCTGCCCTCCGTAAAGTCTGCAAAGAAGACTACGATGACGAAGCCATATGTATTGCAAGGGCAGCGAAGATAATACGTAGAGAAATGTTCCAAACTGCAGCTACATTCACAGGTTCATTTGATGAGGACTGCCAAGTAAAATCAGTACCTCAGTCACTGTTGACTTGTGGCCATGATCCTCGACGGCCCCAACATCAAGTCTCAATCAGGTGATGGTGTAACCCAAGCAACCCTCAGCACAGCTCAGTTGTTGCAGTACAATAGCTCCATCCGTCGCAGAGTGGGTAGTACCACTGTGCGTCACACAAAGACAGAGAAACCCCATTGCCCATCTACGTGGGACTCACAGTCCATGCAAGGACTCGGAAACGTGACCTCATTGAGATGCTCTTTGATCTCGGACTGTCCATCTCCTATGACCGAGTGATGGCAATCTCCACATCCATGGGAAACAGAGTGTGTGAGCAGTATCACCGAGATGAGGTAGTGTGTCCACCCAATCTACGCGAGGGCTTATTCACAACGGCAGCGGTTGATAATATCGACCACAATCCGAGCTCCACAACGTCGACAGATTCCTTTCACGGTACTGGGATATCACTTTTCCAGCACCCCAGTCTGCAAAATAATGGGACGGACCGCAAGGAACACAGCGTCCTTGAACAGCCATCTACTACCACTATACTGTCAGAGCTCCCAGAGTCCTACACCTGTGTTCGTCCGCTGGTATTACCTCGGAAGGATCCTCCACTCCCAAGGTGATGGTCCATTGAGAGTGATGGGCAGGAGATCACCCAGGCATTGCACCAAGAGTATGGGTGAGTACTTGTAACATTCTAACATAATACCATGCCATAAGAACGTGATGCAATAACATTATTGTTATACCATGAGTAAATGTTTGATTGTTTTCTGACAATTCTAATGTACTTTGCTTAATTTACAGATGGCTGGATACTGTGAAACAGAGGTACAGTAACTTATCATGGGCAGCCTACCATGCCAGTAAGGAGTCAGGACAAGATAATCTGCCGGCGATCACAGCACTACTTCCCCTCTTTCCGACGAATCCAAGTCTGTTGATATGATACGGCACTCCATGGACGTGATTAAAAAAGCGTGATGGAAGTCAACCAAGGACAGAAACCAGTGATCCCTGTGATCAACCACTCTACACCATCTTCAAGCATATACATGGACTTGGTCATCAACGTGGTTTTTAATTGTGGTCCTTTGGAGATTACAATTATGGCATATATATGTATCTAGAGTCATTTCATTAGAACATAAAGAAGCAATTGTGTCGTCCGGTTAAAAATGATCGCGGTCAAAACGGTCATTTTGTAAAATGGCTGCCACGGCTACCATAGGACGTTTTCGCGGTGGATCCATATCTGGAATTATTCATTAGATTATTATCTATGACTGTGCCAAAGTTCATGCTTGTACGTTCTAAACCCACAATTCTATGATGGATACACCTATCTGCCTGACTATAAGCAGGTTGCTCAACAAAATTGTTGAGGCACATTCAGCCATTTTAAAAACATATTAAATGCAGGTTCTGAATGAAGTATCCTTGTTCAGGCTGCTCAACAGCATTATAGATGTTAGCCTAGTGTATAAGTTTCCCAATATATGGCTTTGCGTTGAGGATATGACTCATTGTAAAAAAGGGAACACGGCCAGGTGGACTCTGTAGATTTTCTTTGTGTTTCTCTCCTCATCTAGTGTGATATAGGTAAGTAATCATTCTTTTTTTGTTTATATTTTGACATTTAAATGTCGGTGACAATAATGAGTAGCAATTGTGATTGATTTGTGATGACTATGATATAATACCAGCACTCTAAATGTTAGTCAACAATTTTGTTGAGCGGCCCAGTTATGGTAAAATTTGTGGATCTTTGTTTGTGTTACAAAATATGTTGTAGGTCATGTTCTTCTAGAATCATTCATGATTTGCTCTAATACCAAGGCAAAACTACGTTATGTACTGGTATGTACTGATTTAAACGAAAAAAAAAGAAAAAACTATTTATTGGCGAAAATGTTGGATCTTTCAATATCAACAAAGGGTCTTTCAATATCAACTATAAGGAGTTGCTCAAAATTATTTGACTTCTCATTTATTTACATATAGTGATCGTTTTTTAATGCTCAATTATGTATTTTGGGATCAACAAATATTTATATAGATTGTTTGTGAAAAGAGAAGGACATTTTTTTTTCTTTCAAAAACGAATCTGCATTTCCATATGTCGTTGTTTCATCACTTAAACAAAGAAAAATACAACATCAGCTTATGAAGATATCAAATACCTAAAAAAAACTTAGTTTTCTTATGTTTTCCTAGTTACAAATATAAATAAAAAATATTGAGTAAGTAACCATAACTGGGCAGCTCAACAAAATTGTAGAGGTTCATAACATAAGAATCATGATGTATTAAAAAAAATGTTCCTAGTAAAAGTTGTTTCTTACTTATAAAAATAAAGGAAAATGTCATTAAATATTTTTTTTCTAAACAAACTCTATAAGTGCCCATTAAAGGGTTAAAGAGGTTATTGAAACTGTCATGAAGAAAGACTCTCAACCTGTTCTTAAAAATCTGGCATTAAGTAACAATACTGTACAAAGGCGAATTGATGAAATGGCTGATGATGTGGAAAAAACCTTGGTATCTGAGCTTCTACACACTAAGTTTTCTCTACAACTCGATGAGTCGACTTTCGGCAGCTCAGATCTTCTCATGGCCTATGTAAGGTATTACAGCCGAAGTCATAAGTGCATCATTGACGAATTTTTGTTTGCCAAGTACAGTATATATATATATATTTTAAATATATATATATATATATATATATATATATTATATATATTATATATATATATTATATATATATTATATATATATATATACACTCAAGCCTCGGGTTTCGAACGTCTCCCTTTTTGAACAAATCGGTTCCCGAACAGAATTTCAAACTCATAATTGCACCGGTTGCCGTACGATAACTCGGTTGCCGAACAAGGTATCTGGCAACTGTGTGCGTCACTGGCGTCAGTCTCGCTGCGGCCCTCACTTAGTAAGCATCCGCTACGAACTGTTCTTTGATTTTGATCATTTTTCTTGTGTTGTGCATTATTTTGGTATTATTTTACACCTGGACCGAAACTCCCTACCGAAGATAACACTAAAGTCGCCAGGACAACTTTTTTTTCGATTTACAGACGTGTGGTGGCATTAATACTTACATTTATATATCCATGATTTCAGGAAGATTAGAAGGGGCTATCTAGAGAGTCTGTGTCATTTTGTGTCATATTACGGCTATAAATGAACAAATTACTAAAATATCACCGGAGTGGCGACCAACACTAAGGTATGTTCTGAGTGTCCTTCCGCCGTCGTCGTCACCCGAAAAAAAACGAGTAGCGAGATTTGAAACCGTATATACTTGCAGATACAAAGCATAAAACAACACTGAAACAGAGTAGATTATACAGTCATGATATAAACTACTGTGTATCATCTTCATTGGCACATACACATCAGTATTGATGCTATAATTCGTAATATTTGGCGGCTGGCGACATTATTGCAGCTGGCGACTAAAGTGTTATCTACAGTACACAATTGGAGGTCTGGTTTCTGTTTATCTTATTGGATTCTAGGAAACATTCTCTCTATGGGCTTCCGTCGCAAATCATTACTTTTGGAGATGTTCCTGTTGATCAACATCTTCATCAACATGAACATGTTGTTCATAGGGAGGCGAGAGACAAGTGTTTGCTTACGTGCGGCGTGCCTCTCACTCTTCTTCCTTTTTTGACCTGCATGGCCTGTCTTGCCTTACCGCGGACACTCGTTTAATGCAGATTTGGCTTTAGTTAGGAGGTTAAAGCGTGGGATTAGGTTAGGTTAGGTTAGTGAGTGACTAAAAAGGGGGGGTTAGGTTATCATTACTTTTGGAGATAATGACATGTTGTTCATAGGGGGATGAGAGACAAGTGTTTACGAGCACCTCACTCTTCTTCCTCTTGTGACCTGCACCGCCTCTGTTCTTCCCTTACCGCGGACACTTATCTAATGTAGATTTGGCTTTATTTAGGAGGTTAAAGCGTGGGATTAGGTTAGATTAGGTTAGTGAGTGAGTCAAAAGGGGGGGGTTAGGTTAGCTTAATTTTCATTCATGTAAAAAAAGGTCTTTATTTTTGGGGTCAGGAACGGATTAATCCCTTTTACATTGTTTCTTATGGAAAAATGTGTCTCGGTTTTAGAACAATTCGGCTTTAGAACAACTGTTAGGAACGAATTAAGTTCGAAAACCGAAGGCATGTCTGTATCTTAAAGCTGATTCAAAAGGTGAGGCAATTTTTCAGTGTTTGGAGAAATATTTTGAGAAACACGATATACCTCTCAGTAATATTATTGCAGTAGCTACTGATGGTGCACCACCGATGGTTGGCCGCTACAGAGGATTTGCTACTTTACTCAGGGGAAAAGTGCCTGATGTACATTGTGTATTACACAGACAACATCTTGTAGCCAAGAAATTCAGTGGTGAACTGCATGATGCCTTGAAAGTGTGCATCAGATCAATTAACAAAATCAGAGCACAGCCACTCAAATCACGATTGTTTGCAATGCTGTGTGAAAAGAATGATGAATTTTTTAGCCAATTACTCTAGCACACCAAGGTAAGGTAGCTGTCTAGGGGTCACAGCTTGCAAAGACTTGTAGACTTATACAACTCAACTGTACTGTTTCTAGCAGATGTAGAACCATCTCTATGTGAAGAGTTAAAAAAGTGTAGGAATGCTCTGTTCTATTTGGCAGACCTATATGCAAATTTTAATGAGAAACAGAAACGTCTGCAGGGTAAAGATGTTACCATTATTCAGGCCAGGACAATTATACTGGGCTTCCAAGGCAAGCTAAGCTTGTTTAAAGCTTCATTGGCACGTAGAGATTTTCAGTATTTTTCGAACTTACAACAGTTAGGAGAAAGTGAAAGCATTTCAGATGGTGACATAGAAACATACATAACTCACCTAGACAATTTAATTGAAGACCTTAAAGTGCGCTCTGAAGACCTGGAGAAAATGCACGTGCCTGAATGGATTCTTACACCATTTGACTTGGAAGTACAAAATGCAGACATTGACTCACAATTGCAGGAAGAATTCATTCACATGACTATGGATCTCGAAGCAAGTGCATTGTTCGGAAGGAAAAGCCTCCGTGACTTTTGGAGCAATGAAAATAATGTTGCTAAATACCCTCAACTTTGTGCAGTGGTCGAGTCATTTTTACTTGCTTTTCCAAGTTCATACATGGTTGAAGCAGCTTTTAGTCATGCAAATGCAATTCTAACAAAGCAGAGGGGCAGACTGAACCTGGAAGAGTGTGGCGACCTACGACTAAAACTCACTAATCTCCAACCTAATATCAGTGCCCTGGCTGAAGCCCATCAGGTGCATCCTTCACATTAATGATTTCAACTTCAAAAAAAGATATGTTATATTATGACTGATAAATATTTTTCTATTACTGCTTATTCCCTTTTAAGCATACCACTACTACTACTACTAATAATAATAATACTACCTATAAGAACTACTATAATTCCCGACATTCATTTCATCATAACATGTATGTATTACATTTTTTTTTCATAACATGTTATTTTCATTTAAATGTTTGGGGGTCGATGAAAAATTTGAAACTTTATAAGGGAGTCGATGACCTGAAGAGTTTGGGAACCCCTGCGTTAGACTAACGGGTCGATAAATTCACTGGTCAACACGATATTTCTGGCAAAAGGTTTTAAAACAAGTTCTAACTGAATTTGGGCTGCTGATTACAAATATGAACTCAATTTTTGTCTATCACATCAGGATTTCGCGATATAGCATTTTTCAAGTTTTGATGAAAATGACTCATCAGCCTATATATCGAAGGTTTCAAGATAAAAACACGTGATTTTTATTAATACATTTTGTATATTCTTAATCAAGGAATTACAAAGATTACGAAGTCCATGTACAAGTAAATCAAATATAGTGACAGAATTGAAATAGAAAATATAAACAATACATATATATGGTGCACAGATCAATGGAAAGTAGCAGTTATGTGAATTTTTTTTTCTTGGCTGATCTCTAATGTACAGCTTCTGGGTTGTCTTTCATCAAGCTCCAGCAATAACCCCATCATATGTGAGTCCCACCGGCCTTATACCGTTCTTCCATTGTTTTAATGTCCTGATGAAAACGCTTCCCTTGTTCCTCGCTCACATCCCCAAAGGTTCTCCGGAAACTTGTCAAAATGGCTGTGTAAATAGTGAACCTTGATACTCATTCTACATCCAAGATCTCGCAGGCTCATTAGTAGCTCTTCCACAATCTCTTCATAGTTTTCTGCTTCTTATTCCCTAGAAAATTCTTCACCACATTACAAATGCATTCCAAGCTCTTTCTTCTGTCTCATCATTGATGTGATAAAATTTGGATCTCTCATTAGTGTTCTTATTTGAGGTCCATCAAATATTCCAGCCTTTTCTTCTCTGCACTAAGACCAGGAAAAGTTGAACATATATAGCTGAAGCATTCTCCACTGTGACAAGAGCTTTGACGAACTGCTTCATAAATCCAAGTTTTATGTGCAAGGGAAGAAAGACAATCTTCTTCCTATCCACTAGAGAATCATTGATGACATTCTTATCGCCAGATGCCAAACTTTGTCGATGAGGCCATTCTTTTTTCACCCAATGCTCTGCTGTAGCTCTACTGTCCCAGTAACACAGAAAACAGGGGTATTTGTGTACCCTCCTTGCTGACTAAAAGAAGTTAACCATTTTCAAATCGACACAAATTAACCACCCATGAACATGATATTGCAAACCTCTCTAGGACAATCTTGATGTTGTTATATTCTTCTTTAAGTTTACAGAATGACCTATTGGTACAGAGCCATACTTATTTCCATTGTGTAACAGGAACACATTTCAAACTTCTTTTGGAACTGTCAATAAAAAGCCTCCAATCCTTGAATCATATAGCTAGCAGTCCCATAAAAAGAAGTAGCCCTTCTACATCAGTACAATAGACAAGCTGGCCATCTGAATGGAAGTACTTACGCAGTTCTGCTTCCCTGTTACGATAAAATGAGACACCTGTGCCGGTTTCAGCATTCGATTCTCTTGCAGTCTTGAAGACAACAGTTCAGCAGACTCTTTTGGTAGATAAGATCTCTAACCAAATCATTCAAAGCAGACTGAGTAAACAGAATTGGTTTGTCACAATCTTCATCACATGGCTGAAAAATATCTGTAGTGTCTTCTTCATCAGTGGGAGCAGGTGAGCAGAGATCTGTTTCATCATTTTTTTGAAGCTCAGTAAATATTGGTACAGGGATTTCTTCACTATGGGTAACTGGTCGAATAGCTGAAGTGGATACTTGGGTATTGCAAATATTTTCTGTTTTTCTTATTGAAACCTTTTACATTGACAGGCAGAAATAGCAGTCTCTAAATGATTGCTTGGTTCTCTCCAAACCATAGGCACTCCAAACTTAAGTTTAGCCTTCTTTCCTTGAGACCATGATCTCAAAGTCTCAACACAGGTTTGCACACTTTGTGAGGAGCCCATGCTTGTCTTGGTCTCCAAGTGGTACTTTGAAGTACGCAAAATACACGCTCTTAACAAAGTCAGTAATGTTGCGCCTCTGAGTCTTCAAAGTAAAGCTTCCACAGATGTAGCAAAATATATTTGGATCATTTTGAGCACTTTCTTCTGTGAGATGTAGAGGCCATTGTTAGAGCAGCAACACCAACTGCGGACAAATAAAAGAAAAAGAGTTGTTAGCTACCTGAGTTGTTCCTTGAATTTGCTACCCAACCACCTACACCTTAGGCATTGTTTCACAAAAAAGAAACAACAGGAGAAATACAATAAATAACTCAATTCAATGTAAAATTCAATAATAAAACACTACCTGCGGACGATTGCTGTGCAAGTTGAAATGTGTTTGTTTACTTTCGTATCATAAAGAATGGGAATGTTATGCATGTTCAAAGAAAACGAAGATATTCTCCAGTTTATTGGGAGACTGAATTAAAAATAAACCATATAATCCGGCCCTTTTGCTACACTACTCAATAGAAGGATAAATTTTTCTTGAAATTCATGAAAATGGAATATATACCTATAGCGCAAAAACGTGATGTGATAGAGAAAATATAAGATCAGATTTGAATTCAGCACCCTCAAATTAGTCTAAAACTGTTCTTAAATTCCATGCCAAAACTTTTTTTTTTTTTTTTGTTGACCAGTGATATAATTTGACTTTAGTCCTGTCTGCCTTCAATATGGGGACTACATTTCCTTTCCTCCACAATAACGGCGCATCACCTATGTATATCAACCGATTTCCTAAAAATGTGCACTAACGACTCACTAACAACCTATTTGCATTCTTTTAATACTCCGGGATAAACTTCATCTGGTCCTGGCGACTTAAAATTCTTCATTTTATCTATAACCTCTTCTACCATTTCCCTAGATATCACAATATCTTTCAGTTTCTCCTCATCGTTTTCTTTAAACATCTGTTCACTTTCAGGTATCGTCTGTGTATCCTCCTGAGTAAAAACACTTAACCCTTACACGGCGGGTGACGTACTCATACGTCCATAATAGGGTAGGCAAGGAAGGCGGGTGACGTACCAGTACGTCATTAAGATTTTGGCCCAATTTTGGTCCCTACAGCAACCTCTTGTTGTGTAGATATGTATTACACTAAATGGGAGTAAATTCCACCGCACATATGGTGTCTATGTTGAAATATGTGGTATTACTCGTCCCGACACGTGCCTCATAGCGCAGTCCTCGACCGACCCGAAAGCTGTCGTGATGAGAGGGTATTATCTTTTCGCGACATGGAAGTGCTACGCCTTATTAATTTTCGCCTGATTTTGACCTCTACAGTACCCTCCAGCTCTGTAAGGATACCATACACTCCGCACGACATGCCTCAGTTTGTCATGAGGAGCCAATCTATATAGACGCAGAATGTCGTCTTCCGTCAGCCTGTATACTGAGCAGTCTCCACCGTCTAAGCGACGTCTAATTTCTACGCCTCTAAAAGCATTGAATAGGGGAAACGAGAAGAAAAAAAAACTGATAAACAGAGTGGAAGGAAACGAAGAAAAGATTGGTGATGAGTGATATCCGTGCAAGGGGAAGATAGATAAATGGCCAGATAAGACGATAAGGAAAAAGGGGTCCACAAAATATCCACCTCTCCAGCTATAACTACTACTACAACTACCACTACAACTACCACTACAACTACTACTACTATTACTATTACTACTTAAAATAATTACGTAATTAACATATGATAATGATAGTAATAGTGATACAAAAAAAATCATAATAAAAATAAATGAATAAAAATAAAAATACGAAAATAAAAAATATTATAATCAAATAAAACCCAAAAAAAAAAATAATAATAGTTGTTTTATAATGATAAAAAAGAAGATGGATCATTAAAAAATTTATCATAGTGTATTAAATTAGCAAATTACTAGGTACATTACTATTACTACAAATTTCTAAAAACTATCCCCACCACTACTACTCTACTACTATACTACTACTAATCTACTACTACTTTTTTTATATAAATATAAAATTATTGTAATTTTATTTTAAAAGAAACGATTAAATCTCTAACTAGTATTCAAAATAAAGGAATGATGATGTGAAAATGACTACTTCTACTACTGTAAAAAAAGAGAAAAATAGGAAATGTAATGCAATGAACAGTTACTAAAATAAATAAAATGTTTAGGCTAAAAAGAGAACCCAAAGCCTAATCCCGTACAAAAAGTTTAAGGCAAATAAATCAGAAAGCCTCAAAAAAATACTTTACTTAACCACCTCATGTGAGGTACCCAGAGTATTTAAAAAGTTATATATATTTTCATAACGTAGGGGAAGATCAGCTAAACGACGATTATTTTTGTTCCGTATGCTTCCGTACTTATTTTTACAATTTCGCTAAAAAAGAGATGATTTAGACCCAATTAGCCCGGCTGGGTGACGGGGAAGTAAAAAGTCGCCCCCCGCGTAAGGTTAAGATCAAATTGGAAAATTTAAAATATCAAAAAAAAACACTTTTTAGCTACTAATTTTTTTGGGCAATGTAGTTTTTGCAAATATCAGATAAAACTTTTTTAATCTACATACAGGTGCAAATTAAACTTTAAAAAGGCGTTTATACGTGGAATTGTAGTAAAAAGCTACATTTCACCGATATCAATCAAAAATCATTGAAAACACTAGATTTTGGAAGAATATAGCATTAAAATAATTAAAATCCTTGTAAATATGAAATAACACTACAGGTTACAATAAACAATAAAAATATATGAGTTATGTAGGTTTTTAAAGCAATATACAGGTGCAAATTAAACTATGAAAAGGTGTATATACTTCAAAATCCAAAAAACACAATTCTCGATAACTATCTTAATTAAAAACAAACCCCTTGGTAATTTTTTTAAGCAGTAAAACAAGTAAAACTCTTGTGTATATAAAATAACCTACGCAACAAGGGAAATATGAAAAAAAACCCTTTTATATACCATTTTTATTAGAACAAATAACCTCAAAATTTTTCTTTTTAGCATTTAGAGTGTTTAAAATTTCAATATTTTTAAAGAAAAAAACAATCTTCCCAAATTTAAAAAATTTTCTATGAAAAAAGGGCGAAACGCTTTTTTTTAAATTTTTACCTTTTAAGAAGTACATTAAGACACTTGAAAAAAAGCGTTGCAATTAAGATTAAAATGTTTATGTAAATAGCATGAAAAATACATATTTTTAGTTGTTAATTTTGTTAAATGATGTAGCCTATATCAGTTATGTAGCTATGTAAAGCTATGTACAGGTGCAAATTTATCTATAAATAGGCATATATACTTATATTTAAAGAAAAACTATAATTTATCGATAATTAGCTGATATCATCGAAAAATTTACATTTAGAGGGTATATAGCATTAAAATAAGAAAAGTCATTGTATATATAAAATAACCCTACAGGTTACAATAAACTATGAAAAATGTTTTCAATATACATTTATATCACAATAAATAACCTCAATCTCTCTTTATTAGCTTATAGTAATATATAATTCAATTTTCTTGCTAAAACAACTATAATTCTATTATAGAATTTTTCTATCAAAAAATGGGCTGCAAACAATCAATTTTCAACATTTTACTGCCTTTGAAAAGTACATTAAAGCACATTAAAAAAAAGTAGTTTTTTTGTAACAAAATTGACAAACCCCATCGTTTTTAAATTTGATGTTGGAAAAACAATAAGTAGCTGTGTAAAGTAAATTTTTAGGGGCAAATTAAAGGTATAAATAGGGTAAAAATAAAGAAAAGCCGACCGGGCACCCTGCCCCCCCCCTTTTTTCCAGCGGGGAAAAAAAATATCCCCACGGATTGCCAAAAGGCCACTTTTTTTTTTTTTCCCCTATTTAGAAAAATTTTCGTAAGGCCTTTCCCTTCCCCTCTTCCCTCTCCCCCTTCCCCCCCCCCTCCCCTCCCCCCCTCCCTCTCTCCCCCTCTCTCCCCTTTTTCTCCCCCTTTTCTCTTTTCTTCCTCTCTCTCTCTCTCTCTCTTTTCTCCTCCTCTCTTTCCTCTTTCCTCTCTCCTCACACAAAAAACACCCCAATATTGGAAATAAAAATATTCGTAAATACATAGTTTATTTCACAAATAAAAAAAGGGGGGGAGAGAGAGAAGAGAGAGAGAGAGAGAGAGAGAAGAGAGAGGGGGGAAGAGAGAAAAGGAAAAGGGGACGAGACGAGATAAGGATTTGAGGTCAAATAGGTCAGCTGCAACCTCTCTCCTTCTCTCTCTTCTCTCCCCCTCCTTCTTCTATCTCTTTCTTCTTCCCTCTTCTCCTCTCCCCCTCCTTTTTCCCTCTTCTTTTCTCTCTCTTATATATAATAATAATTATAAAAAAATTTAAAATTTTTATATATTATATAATTATTATATATATATACGGGGGAGAAAGACAGAAACAGACCTTCCCATTCTATTCCCCACCTCTCCACCCCTGCCCATCATGTGTGTGGTGTGTGTGTGTGTGTGCTTTTGTGTGGGGGTGTGTTTTTTGTTGGGTGTGTGGGTGTGTGTGTGTGTTGGTGTGTGGGTTTTGGTGGGGTTTTTTGTGTTTGTGCGTGCGTGCGTGCGTGGCGTGGTTGTTACATAAAATTAACAAACATTATAAATGGTATCGATACATTAAAAACATTATGTTTTGGGGGAGCATCTATTGTATTTCATTTAATTTATAGCAGGCCTGAGCTCGCTCTTTAGGCCCCCGTCTCAAAAGCTATACATTTTATCATTCATCCCAGGTAGTTTGGGAAAGCCACCCCCCCAAAACCTCGGGAGGGGGGGTGGTAGCCTCTTCTCTTCCCCTCTCTCCTCTCTCTCCTCTCTCTCTCCCTCTCTCTCTTCTCTTTCTCGTCTAACCCCTACCACTCCTACGGATGTTTTCCCCCTGCATTTTTCAACGTCCGTTTATTAACGCCCAAACTCAACGGGAATAAGTGATTCATGGAGAGAGCCCCCCGAGCGCCTAACTTTTTGATTTTCTATATTTCTGATTGGGGGAAAGCCAACCTTGTTTGTTCAAGCCTCAAAAAAACCCCAATTTCTTCACTATCTATCGACAAAACCCACCAGATAACTATCCCTCTTCTTCAAGAACTAACGTCTCCTTCTTTTACAATGAACATTCTAGGCTTTTTTTACTAAAAAACTGAACTGGAAATCTCACTCTCATTCTTTCTAAAAAAGTTCTAAGAAGTTAGTTTTCCTTGGGGTCGCGTCCTTTTTTTTTCTCCCTCCCAATTGCAGCTCTTACGGGGCCTTATCCGCCCATGTTTTGGATTATGTCTCAAGTTTGGGGGGGATCCACTGTACAGTTCCTAAAAAGGGTTTTATCAAAAACTTTTTGTTTTATCAACTCTCCTCCCTCTTACTGACTGTCTTTAATCTTTAAATCACCGACGCAATGTTGCTTTTCTTGCTCTCTTCTACCCTTTTTTTCATGCTCACTGCTCTCTGAACTTTCTAACTGCATGCCTTCCCCCCTCCCGCGGGCCCTGCCACAACTTTCTACTCATTCTCTCCCTATTTTGTCATCTTCCTAAAGCAAGAGTTTTTCAAACTTTACTTTTCATCCCTTTTAGGTAAACTTGGGGAAATCTTTTTCCCGTTTTTATTTTTTCCCCTTTTCCCATGACTTTAAAATTTTTTAAAAGAAGAGTAACAAGGGCACCCCCCGAAAATAATTGGCCCCCTCTTTTTTTTAAATTTTTCTTTACTGTCTTCTTTTTTGGGGGCTGGAAAATAAGCGGCTTGTGTTACCCCTTTGTTGTGCCTTGGCCAGTCCTTGTTATGTAAAAAAAAAATAATATATATATATATATATATATATTATATATATATATATATATAAACATTAGAATAAGGAGAACTTGTGGTGTATATAAAATAAAACTATATACAGGTTACAAGAAACAATAAAATACGCTTTCAATGTAGTATTATATCACAGTAAATAACCCCAAACTCTTTGTATTGGCTTATAGTAATGTACTATTCCATTGTCATACGAAACAACCATAATTTTACAATATAGAATTTCTCTATCAAAAATTGGATGAACACTGTACATTTTAAAAGTTCTGCAGGCCTTGAACAAAACATTAAAATACTTTAAAAAACGTTGTTATCAAGATTAAAATTGGTACGTAAATAGGATGTAAATTTCACGCTTTTAGCTACTATTTTTTTTACCATGTAGATGTTGCAAATATCAGTTAATATGTAAAAATGCAAAACTACTTATAGATGTAAATTAAATTTTATAATGACGTGTATACTTCAAATTGTAGAAAAAAACTACATTTCACCGATATATAGCTAAAAAACATTGAAAACATTTAGTGGGAATATAGCATTAAAATAAGTAAAATCCTTGTATATATGAAATAACACTAAAGGATACAATAAACTATGAAAAACAATTTCATTATACCGGTATAATATACCAGTATATTGGTATAATATACCAGTATATTGGTATAACATACCAATATATTGGTATAATATACCTGTATAATATAATATATAATATAATATACCAATTTGGGGAGGCGGTAGCAGAGTGGTTAGCGTCTCCGAGTGGCGTTCTCGGTGACCCGAGTTCGGTCCCTGAAGAATACCAAAATCTTTCTGCACCGTCGAGTGGCCTAAGAACACCCACATGCCCTGCTCATTAACTCTACCTTCAATTGCGAGTGCATCGGAGGACAAAGGGGGCGGCATGAGCCTCTAATCAGAGGCGTCACTATAAAAATCCTGCCTGCGCCACCACGGGCGAGGGCCAGCCATCACAGCCCTCAAGTGAACTTCCAGAGTCTACCATCCGAGCCCTGGATCAGCACTGCCTACAAGCGCTATAGGCATTTATGTAAAAAACAAAAAGAGAAAAAAAAAGGATTATATTCAAATAGATAAACTCAAACTCTCTATATTATCTTATAGTAGTGTAAAATCGCATTTTCTAATGAAAAAATCTTAAATTCCTATATAGATTCTCTGTATTAAAATAGCCTGAAAACTATGTCTATTTTCAACCTTTTGTAGCCATTTAGAAATACAGTAAAACACTTGAAAAAGCTGCATATAAGATTAAAATTTATAAGTTAATGGCATGAAAATACACATTTTTAGCTACCTATTTTGTAAAATGTAGATGTAGCAAATATCAGTTATGTAGTTGTTTAAAGCAATATACAGGTGCAAAATATACTATAAAAAGGCGTATATACGTCTAATTAAAGACAAACTGAAGTGAACTTGCTGAACTCAATGTCCCGAGTTCGAATCTTACAGGGGCAACTCTTTCAAGAGTCGGGTATGGGAGCAAAAGGTCCCGAGTTCAAGTTTCACTAAAGAGCAACTGTCAAATCCATCGTCGAGTGTCCGAAGCAACCCACATGCAGCGTATATCTGTCTGTCAACTGCGAGTGTGATGGTGGACTCTAGGGGCTGCATACGCCTAAAACTGAAGAATCGAACATTGCAGAAAATGGGATTTTCACCTGAGACCACAGGTATCACAATAAAAAATCCAGGACTGCGCCACCAACGGGCGAAATCGACCAACATCAAGACTCTCCAAAAAATCTAAAGTGCTATAGGCTACAACGTAAACATAAATAATAAATAATAATAATTTATATATACAGGTGCCAAATAAACTATAAAAAAAGATATAATTATTCTTTGAAAACAGCTCAAGCTATCGATGACTAGCAAACACAATGAAAAAACCTACATATTGTTGGGGTATATAGGAATATAATTAGAAAAAATTCTGGATATATAGAGTAGAGCTACAGGATACAATCAAACTATGACATACACTTTCAAAATACCATTATATCACAATAAATAACTTCAAACTCTCTTTAATGTCTTATAGTAAATTTACTTTGCCATTACCTACGAAACAACCCATAATTTTCCAATATAAAATTATCTATCAAAAAATTGGCCAGAAAACTGTCAATTTCAAAGATTTGCAGCCTTTGAAAAACTACATTAAAACGCTTAAAAAAAAAATATTCGTTTCTAGTATTCAAGTTGGTAAGTAAATAGCATGATAATACCATATTTTTTGCTACTAATTTGTAGAATGTAGTTGTTGCTAATATCAGATTATAATTATATTAACTACTATATATGTGCAATAAACATTAAAAAGGCATGTGTGCTTCAATTTGTAGAAAAAATATACATATCACGAATCGAGCTAAAACTCTGAAAAACACTACACCTAGTGGGAATATAGCATTAAGAAAGTAAAAATCTTTGTATATATGAAATAACACTACAGGATAAATAAACATGGAAAAAAACAAAACTTCAATATACCATTATATGACAAATAGATAAACTCAAACTCTCTTTATTGTCTTATAGTAGTGTAAAATCGCATTTTCTATTGCAAACATCTTAAATTCCAAATTCTAGATTTTCTGTTTTAAAAAAAGCCTGAATCTGTCAATTTCACCTTTTGTAGCCTTTGAAAAATACAGTAAAACACCCTGAGAAAACATTCTTATAAGATTAAATTGATAAGTTAAAAGCATGATAAAATACATATTTTTAGCTACTATTTTTGTAAAATGTAGATGTAGTAAATATCAGTTATGTAGTATTTAAAGCAATATTACAGGTCCAAATAATCTACGAAAAAGCGTATATACTTCAAATTAAAGAAAAATACAATTCATTGATAATAGATATTATTATTGAAAAAATACCTTCTGGTGGTATATAGCAGTAAAATAGTAACATCCTTGTATATAATATGAATTCATTGATATTGGGTATAAATATGATAAAAAGACGTCTATATTTCATAACTAATAGAGGGATTACGTTGAATAGTTGCGACATATCTAATACAATAATTAATTAGTGACTGTGATGTAGGTCACCGTGATGTGACGAAAAAATTCTGACCTCCATGTTTACTAGTGTCTTTTTCCGATTCATAAGATACGAATACGTATAAACTAATATGGATTACGTATGTGGATAAAATGATACTCATGCCTAACTATAAGGGAGTCGTCACACTGTTAATTTGAGTCAAAAGTTAATCGACAAAATTTTCTCTTACACTTCAGGTGATGGGAAATACGTATAAAGAGGCACCTGGTATAAAGGGTTGAAGTGATTGGATGAAAATAGCCTCATAATATACTGTACATTACTGCAAAATTAATATGGCCTTAGGACAGCAAAAGAATGCATAGTTATCAAATGGTTAGTGCATAGAATTTCTTATAAAAAGTAGTTGTATGTAGGAACTCGTTTTTGGATGTAATCAAAGGTGCTACACAAAACAGTTTACACTGGTAAAATTAGGCCATAGAGGACTATAAAAGCCTGCCATGTATTAATCATGTTATGCTAATCGTAATACATATTAATGTATAGGACACTAACCTGATCATTCAGATGTTTGTTTCTGAATTACAGGTATTATATATATATCAAAAGAATACTTCAATGGAGCTTACATTGTTCCATTTGTGCATTGCGTTGTTTCCTGAAGGCATCATTAAGGCCGCCGCACACCAGAAATTATATTGAGCTACGCTATGTATAGGCTAACGTGTTTTTGAATTTTCCAGTGGTTATTCAGTTAGTTATCGCAGACCAGAAGCTATGCTACCTAGTCCCACCGCTGTGTGGCGAGGCAATATTGCTTTAGATTGCCTGGGGAGCGATTTTTTCCGGCATGGCTTCAGTTGCGAATACTCAGTTGACCGTTTCTTCTCAATCTGATGATTGATGTGGCAGAGTGGGGAGTCACGTCATCTGTCAAGGCTATCACACACTGTCTCTCTATTGATGTTGCACCCATGGCGGAAACAGCAGAATATGGAAGAACTTATTGAGGACCTGAGGAAGTACTCAATTAAATTATATTGGTTTCTTATACCCTTTTCAATGAGCTGAAAAACGTACTTGAACTATGGAGATGATAATCGATAATATTGCTTGAATTTCTCTTCATCACAGCAAAAAGCCTGTACCAGATGATGGTACTCGCAAAAATGTCCACTCTGTAGGTTTGTATCGTGCACCCACTTCCTCCTTTTCTTGGACAATGCCAGAGTCAGTAACATAATTTCTTCATCTGAATCATCACAGCAAAACTGGCAATCTTGAACAGTAGCATGTAAGTAAGGGCATAACTTAAAATATTGATATATTTTCTGGTGTACGGACGAAATACGTGCATCGCTAGCTCAAATACGTAGCGTAGTTCGCGCAGTTTCTATAGCGGCCTTTAATCATCAAATTTTCGTCCAACCTCTATATACATGCAATTCTGTAAATTCAGTAACTATCAACTGCACGAGCAATGAAAGAAAGATAAACGATGAAGGGTGAACTTTTATATAAAGATTGATTTGTAAGATTCCGTAGACTTCATGTTTACAAAGCTATACGCTTACTACAGTTTCCTACTCATCAGAATCCCTTTTCCCTATATTTATTGGGATTATTTTGTATATTGTCAGGAGGTATAGCTAGATCAGTGCACCAGAAATATCATGAATGACAGCCAGAATTTTCTCAAGACATTTGCGGGTTGCCTCCTTGTGAACAGCCACCGTCGAGAGACCCACTTCCGTGCGCGCTTGACCACGGAATCCGAATAGGGCATAACCTGATGGGAACGATGCCTTGTGGATAATAGTCTCATTATGGATTGAGGATATTTGGATATGTGTCCCAACCCCTTGAGTATAGTTTCCTGGGGTGTAGAGGTTAGTAAACATGTAATCATAGCAGAGAGGAATGGGGTGAGAGTAATATGCTTCGTGAGTGTAGTCTTCAGGCCTCGACATAACATTTAACACTCTTTCCACGCACATCCAGTTGCTCTTAAGTCTATTACGGAATTCAGTGTCCAGCGTTCTCGCATATTCCCAAAAGTCTTTCTTTACATCATGTGGCGTGTTCATGGTTAGGGTCATTCGGATTCCATGAAAGCCAAGATAGGGTTTTAAGCTTTTTCCAATTAACCGGCGACAATCAACAGGATGAACGCTTGTGATCACGTAGTTGTTTCTTTTTAGGCCAGCATCACGGACCACCTCAACCATAGATATGTTAATAATAGCAGTCAAGCAGGCGTTAATGGTAATCCCAAGAGCACGGCACTTATGAGTGATACGATTCATTACATCGTTGTTAATAAGAAAAGTTGGATAGGCATATGTGCTGGGTTGTACTTCGCTGGGACTACCAAATGCCTCGATAAGAAGAGGAACGTTTTACCCATCTCATATTCCTGAGCGCCGTTCTTAGTTTAGTATCATCGTTTTCGAAGGCAGCTTTGATTCTGTTTTCCTCCAGTCTTACCTCCACGCTATCACGTAACTCTCCCACTTGCTGGCGATCAACGGGAAGACCTTGAAGGAGGTGATCTATAATGATGTGCAACAACTCCGCTACAAGCATCATCACCACCCCATCGTTGGTGGCGTGGTGCAAGGAGAGCAAGAGGTAATATTGATACGGAAACTTTGCCTTTATTTCGGGGACTGACATGGCGCGTCCTCTGGGGAAGTCATCAGCCGTGCCTTCCACAGAGGCCCGTTGTGAAGATCAAATACAGAATTAGTAAGGTTTGAATGTTCCTCCTCAAAGTCACCTGCACTTGCACACTGAAAAAAATATTATATTAAAGATATCTTCCAGGAACAAATGCCAAAAATGTCGTCGATCTCTCTACCCTTCTACATAGCTGATCATCTCTCTCTATATCTCTCTCTTTTTTCCATTTTTTCTCACTCTGTTTTTATTTAAACAGCTATCAACATCAGTTGCACATGGCCACAGATGGCTTAGAAGTTATTGAGTTAAGGTAATAAGTATTCAGAAGCTAAGATGTTCTCTGTCCCAAGGACATCTATCTAAAAGCTATACTATCTCTCTCTCTCTCTCTCTCTTCTCTCTCTCTCCCTCCCCCTCTCTCTCTCTCTCTCTCTCCTCTCTCTCTCCTCTCTCTCTCTCTCTCTCTCTCTCTCTCTCTCTCTCTCTCTCTCTCAACAGTTTACAGAGAAGTTACATTCAACATTACATTGGAGTATAGTAACTTACAGAATAAAGGTTACATTCTTAATGGTCCCTATCTTAAAGTTTTACTCTGGTCCTTATAATAGTCACTTATCACTATCACTCTACTCTTCCCAGCAGCCAGTTGTTCACCATCACTTTGGATTCCTGGACATTCGCTCCGTTAAAGTCTGTTTGTGATATCACCGTGTTCCACCAACTGATATGGTTTGTAAACTGGCGCTGGTGGTGCCACGTACGGCAGCGGGGCTGTAATAGCCCACCAGCAGCCAGAGCGACAGCACGGCAGATAATGATAAGGATTATGATATAATATATCTGGACTTTAGTAAGGCATTTGCCAAAGTACCACACGAGCGACTCTTAAATAAGGTGGAATAGATGGGAAGGTTCTTCATTGGACAGAGCTTGGCTAAGTAATAGGCAACAAAGGGTTACAATTAATGGTTCTAAATCTGAATGGGGACTGGTGACAAGTGGCGTTCCACAAGGGTCTGTTTGGGGTCCATTACTATTTTTGATTTACATCAACGACTTGGATAGTGGGATTAGCAGTGATATCAGCAAGTTTGCTGATGATACTAAGGTAGGATTATTGGATGACAGTCTGATGTAAACATATTGCAGGGAGAGTTAGATAAACTTAACGAGTGGGCAGTCAGATGGCAGATGGAATTTAATATTGATAAGTGCAGCGTTATGAATGTTGGTAGAAAAAATCCTGGTAATAGATACACCATAAGCAATGTATCGCTGATAGGATCAGAAGGTGAAAAAGATCTTGGAGTGAGGGTGAGCCCAGACCTCCGACCTAGGAAACAATGTATTGAGGCTATAAATAGAGCTAATAAAGTATTAGGATTCATTACCAGAAGTGTTAAAAGTAGAAGTGCGGAAGTTATTCTAAAGCTTTATCTGGCTCTAGTCAGGCCTCACCTAGACTATGCGGTTCAGTTTTGGTCTCCATATTACAGGATGGATATAGCCATGTTAGAAACAGTGCAGAGAAGGATGACCAAAATGATACAAGGGATGCGTAACTTTAGTTATGAGAAGAGATTGAAGTTATTAAAATTACACTCACTCTAGAGACGCAGAGTAAGGGGCGATCTGATAGAAGTTTTTAAGTGGATAAAGGGATTTAATAAAGGAGAGGTAGGAAAAGTGCTTACGGCTTTTAACCAGGGTAGAACAAGAAGTAATGGATTCAAGCTGGAAAAGCGTAGATTTAGTAAGGAAATAGGGAAAAACTGGTTCACAAATAGGGTGGTGAATGAGTGGAATGGTCTCAGTAGCCAGGTAGTCAGTGCGGAGTCATTAGGGAGCTTTAAAGAGGGGCTGGATAGGTTCATGGATGGGGATGAAAGGTGGATGTAGGTAGTGTTAGGTGACAGGAACTACCACGTGTAGGCCTCGCGGCCTCTTGTAGCTTCCTTATTTTCTTATGTTCTTATGTTCTTACGGGAGGTGACCGGAGCCAGGCGGTATGGCCGCCACAACGACTGAAGGTGACTCACACACTTCACCTGCACCTTGAACACCACGGTGAGTCCCGCCACGTCACGTCAGTGTTGGAGGGTGGTGAGATGTGGCTCCTGTCCGGCATTGTTGTCTTTGATAATCCTCACCGCTCGGACCTGTACCTTGTCCAGGGGGGCGAGGTGTTTATTGGCCGTGCCGCCCCACGCGAGGCACGCGTAATCCAGGGAGGAGCAAACCTGCGCCTTGTAGAGGATTTCTAGCTCCTTACTGTTGAGAAGCCACGACATCCTCCTCAGAGATGTCAGCTTCCCTGAGGCCACTCTAGCGAGCCACTCGATGTGGGTTCTGAAGGTCAAACTACTGTCGTAGATGACCCCCAGTACCTCCACCTCGTCCTGCGGTGCCAGTGTGTCCCCGTTGAATTTAAGGCGCAGAGCTGCACCCGACCTGGAGACGTTGAGAAGCTGCGTTTTGTGGGAAGCAAACTTCACTTGCCACATGCTGCCTTAGGCTGCGATGCGGCTTAGCCTGTCGTTGAGCTGGGACGTGGTGGCAGTTTCCTCCTCTGAGCTGTAGCTCTGGGTCAGGGTGATGTCATCCGCAAAGGCCTTCGCCCTTGGGATGAGGTGCAGCAAGTCATTAATGTAGATATTCCAGATCAGGGGACCGAGGCAGCTTCCCTGAGGCACACCTGCTCTGATGAGTCCGGTGCACATCGGACTCACGACCACTGACAGTCACACTCAGGTGTCTGTCCCTCAGATAGTCTCTGAGGAGAGGCAGGAGTATGCCGGCGGCACGGAGCTTTGTGACCGAAGCTCCATGCCACACCCGGTCAAAGACGCCTTCGATGTCCAGCGCCACGACTGCAGTGGCCTTGCCTTGGTCCAGGGCGGCACTCAGGTCAGGTCAGCCAGCAGTAGGTGCAGGTCTGCCGCTAACCTCCCCTGCCGAGACTCAAACCGCCTGGTGCAGAGCAGGTGGTGCCTCTCGAGGTGCTCCGTGACACTCGAGGCCACGACGGTCTCCATCACTTTGCTGAGCACCGGCAGCAAGGAAACAGGGCGGTAATTTTTTACCTCAATCTTTCCACCCTTCTTGTGATCTGAAACCACATTACTGGTTTTCCAGGACTTAGGCCAGGTGCTGGTCTGAAGGCAATGATTGAAAAGTCAGGCGAGTGGACGTGCCAGCTCATTGGCACACTGGCGAAGCAGACGTTGCCCGGCCCCACCGCTTTTTTTTCGTCAACTTTTAATAAAATATCTTGCACTTCACTTTCACTTGTTTTCACTAACACTAGTCTTTCAATGATTATGTCCGGCAGTGTCGGTGGTGGCCTCTCAAGGTCGGGGATGCACATTTTTTACGCATAGTTGCTGGCCAGGAGTTTCGCCTTGTCTTGAGCAGTGTGAGCCACACTGGCATCCTCCCGCAGGAGAGAAGGGATAGTGTTTCCTTTTGACAGAGTTAGAGTATTTTTATAGAGTCTGGCACAAATCTTTAATTTCCAAACTACCCTCATTCGGTTTCTATCCTTCTCTCTGTACCTTCATCTTAACTTTCCTTTCAAACCGTTCTATAGCAGCTACTGTAGACGGACATTGTTCTTCTCCTAAATTCATCAATAGTGGTGTTCACCAGCGTTATGTCCTATCACCCACTTTCTTACTATTATTCATTAATGATCTTCTAAGTCTAATTCAAAGCCCTATCCACTCTTACGCTGATGATATTGCCCTGCAGTTTTCAACGTCGTTTATTAGACGTCCAACTCAACAGGAACTAAGTGATTCACAGAGAGATGCCACCGAGCGTCTAACTTCTGATCTTTCTATAGTTTATGATTGGGGTAAAACAAGCCTTGTTTTCTTCAAGGCTTAACAAACCAGTTTCTTCACCTATCTACTCGACAAAAATCCACCAGATAATTATCCCCTCTTCTTCACTGACACTCAGCTATCTCCTTCTACACTGAAGATTCTTGGACTATCCCTTACCAAAAAGCTGAACTGGAAATCTCACACCTCATCTCTTGCTAAAACAGCTTTTTTTGGAAAGTTACGTGTCCTGTGGCGTCGGCGTCCTAAATTTTTTCCCTCTCAGTTGCTTGCTTTCTGCAGGGGCCTTATTCGCCCATGTATGGAGTATGCCTCACATGTTTGGGGAGGATCCACTTATACAGCTCTTCTACAGGGTTGAGTCAAAAGTTTTTCGTCTCATCAACTCTCCTCCTCTGACCGTCTGTCTTCAATCTTTAAATCACCGACGCAATGTTGCTTCTCATGCTATCTTCTACCATTATTTTCATGCTCACTGCTCTTCTGAACTTGCTAACTGCATGCCTCCCCCCCTTCCACGCCCATCACCAAGGCCATCTAAGGCTCTTCCATGACCAGCCGGAGATGAGCAGCGGGAGTTGGCGGGGATCCGTCGAGTTGCGTTCTTTGTGACCATGGTCTACGCGAAATACTGGAATGAGGCAATGATTCCGTCCTACGCAGCCAAGAACGACCTGGACTTCATCACTGACGTGAAGAGGATCTGCGACGATGGGGTTGCGTCGGTCGCGGAACGTGCCATGCGGCGCCATCTCTGGTACCTTTCCGAGAACCTGATCGGACTGGCCATCTTCGATGACCGCATCAGCCCGGAGCAGAAGGCGGAGATGGTAGAGGGGATGAAGCATCCTTCGACGACCAAGAATCCACGGCGCCCCGAGTCGAAGACACCAATCAATCTCAACAGGCCGCTTTCCGCCTTCTGCTCAGTGCGGTCGATGCAGGTCTTGAAAAGTCTACTAGGAGGCCAGCAACCGACCTTCCTTGAGCTGAGTCCTGAAACATGGAACACGGATTCGTGTTTCAAGTGCGCGTAGAAGCGGGCTGGTGTCCTGAAGGTCACGAACAACCTCGCAGAACAAGGAATAGCCCTCATTCAACGCTTCCTCGGCAACCGGACGAAGGACGAACGGCAAACCCAGTTCCTCTTGAAGCTTGCCCGTCTCCACACTAAAGCTGAATTTAAATAAACGAAGGCGGAATTCAAGAAGAAGGTGTTGGAGTAGGAATAAATAACTAAATAAACGTAACAGATATTTCACATTCGTTTCCCTGTACCTAGGCTCTTCTGAACACGATAGAGTGATCAGAATGCAGATAATGGGTCGAATCTTAGAGGAGCTATCAAAACGTTCCGTTTTGCGCGACCATTAAATATTGACCAATTTTCACGAAAATTTTGTGGAATCACTTTCATTTGACAAGGAACCAGAGCAGCATGTGCTGGACTTGATATCATTATTAGATTTTCTACTAATACAAGCCTAGGACACCCTAATATATATATATATATATATATATATATATTATATATATATATATATATATAAATATAAATATATAAATATATAAATATATAAATATATAAATATATATATATATATATATATATATATATATATAATATATATATATATATATATATGTATATATATATATAAATATATATATAAATATATATATATATATATATATATATATATATATATATATATATATATATATATATATATATATATATATATGTATATATGTATATAATATATATATATATATATATATATATATATATATATATATATATATATATATATATATACTATATATATATATATATATATATGTATATATATATATATGTATATATATGTATATATATATATATATATATATATATATATATATATATATATATATATATATATATATATATATATATATATATATATATATATATATATATATATAGCAGGCAGGGGGAGGCGGTAGCAAAGTGGTTGAGTGGGGTGGCGTCCTTAAAGACCCGAGTTAAGAATATAAGAACAGAAGAAAATAAGGAAGCTACAAGAGGCCGTGAGACCTACACGAGGTACTTCCTGTTACTTAACACTACCTACATCCACCTTTCATCACCATCCATGAATATATCTAGCCTCCCTTTAAAGCTCTCTAATGACTCCGCACTAACTATCTGTCTACTGAGTCCATTTCAATCATTTACCACCCTATTTTTGAACCAATTTTCCCCTATTTCTTTTTAAAATCTACGCTTTTCCAGCATGAATTCGTTACTTCTTGTTCTACCCTGGTTATTAGCCGTAAGAACTTTTACCTACCTCTTTACCTATTCCCTTTATCCACTTAAAAACTTATATCAGATCCCCTTACTCTGCTTCGCTTGAATGAGTGCAAATTTAATAGCTTCAATCTCTTCTCATAACTAAAGTTACGCTTCCCTTGAATCATTCTGGTCATCCTTTTCTGCACTGATACTAACAAGGCTATATCCATCCTGTAATATGGAGACCAAAACTGAACCGCATAGTCTAGGTGAGGTCTGACATAAAGCTTTAGAATAACCTCCGCACTTCTACTTTAACACTTCTGGTAATGATTTATAACACCCTATTAGCTCTATTTCTAGCCTTAATGCATTGTCTCTTAGGTCGGAGGTCGGAGCTCACCCTCACTCCCAGATCTTTCTCACCCTCAGATCTTTTCAGCGATAAATTGCGTATGGTGTATCTATTACCAGGGTTTTTTCTACCAACATTCATAACGCTGCACTTATCAATATTAAATTTCATATGCCATCTGCCTACCCACTCATTAATTTGATCTAAGTCTCCCTGCAATATGTTTACATCATCAAACTGTGATCCAATAATCCTACCTACCTTAGTATCATCAGCAAACTTGCTGATATCACTGCTATTCCCACTATCCAAGTCGCTGATGTAAATAAACAAATAGTAATAAACCCAAAACAGACCCATGTGGAATTCCACTTGTTACCTGTCCCCATTCAGATTTAGAACTGTTCGCCCCTGGAACAGCTGGAGGGCAGGGGCGACCAGGCGAAGATGTGTTATGGTGTTAGACGGCTCACGTACTAGCCGCCGGCGGTCAGATAGGGGATGTATACACCATGGCCGCTCGTTCCAGACTGACTATTTCACTCTCGCGCTCAACATTACAATTAGTGAAACAAGTGTTAATTATCCCCAATCTATCAAATAAAGCAAAGAAAAAATAAATAAATTAAATAAACCCCAAAAACCCAAAGGTACAAACCCATTCCCAACATTCTCCCCACCATAGGAGTATAATGAAATATATACTCCTATAATAACAAAACATGACAACCCTACAATACCTAAATACAGGCACACTTCAGCACACACACACACACACATACCATGATTCAAACTCTACCCTTGTGTGTGTGTCACACACACACACACCACGACTCAAACTATACCCTAGTGTGTGTGTCACATACACACACACCACAACTCAAACTATACCCTAGTGTGTGTGTCACACACACACACACCACGACTCAAACTATACCCTAGTGTGTGTGACACATACACACACACCACGACTCAAACTATACCCGTCTCAAAACAAACTCCTTCTCAAACTCCTGTTTCAAAACTAACTCCTTCTCCACCCCCACCTGTACTGCATCGTAAGAGTGACTGCAAGGGGAGTCATAACTGTAGTAGTAAGAGTGACTGCAAGGTGAGTCACACGTCTCAAAACTAGCTCCTCTACTACATACCAAAGAGTGACTGCAAGGTGAGTCATAACTGTAGTAGTAAGAGTGACTGCAAGGTGAGTCACACGCCTCAAAACTAACTCCTCTACTACATACCAAAGAGTGACTGCAAGGTGAGTCATAACTGTAGTAGTAAGAGTGACTGCAAGGTGAGTCATAACTGTAGTAGTAAGAGTGACTGCAAGGTGAGTCATACGTCTCAAACTAACTCCTCTACTACATCTCCTCCTCCACCTCTACTACATACCAGGGCTCGCCAGGAGGGTCTACTGCAGGAGTCCCACAATACACCAAGGGGACCATTAACAACCTTGGGACAACAAGATGGTCACAATACACACCAAGGGGGCCACTTACGACTTTAGACTGCAGGAGCCTCACAGTAAACCAAGGGGACCATTACAACCTTGGGACAACAAGATGGTCACAATACACACCAAGGGGACCACTCAAAACTAAGAGCCCGGCTCGAACTAAGGCCCGACTGGTACAAAGGGCCCGACAGGAACAAAGGGCCCGGCTGGTTACTAAGGGCCCAACTGGAACAAAGGGCCCGACAGGAACAAAGGGCCCGGCTGGAACTAAGGGCCCGACAGGAACAAAGGGCCCGGCTGGAACTAAAGGCCCGGCTGGTTACAAAGGGCCCGACAGGAACAAAGGGCCAGGCTGGTTACAAAGGGCCCGGCAGGAACTAAGGGCCCGACTGGTAACAAAGGGCCCGGCTGGAACTAAGGGCCCGACAGGAACAAAGGGCCCGGCTGGAACTAAGGGCCCGGCTGGTACTAAGGGCCCGATAGGAACTAAGGGCCCGGCTGGTTACAAAGGGCCCGGCTGGAACTAAGGGCCCGACAGAAACAAAGGGCCAGGCTGGTTACAAAGGGCCCGGCAGGAACTAAGGGCCCGACTGGTTACAAAGGGCCCGGCTGGAACTAAGGGCCCGACAGGAACAAAGGGCCCGGCTGGAACTAAGGGCCCGGCTGGTACTAAGGGCCCGACAGGAACAAAGGGCCCGGCTGGTTACAAAGGGCCAGACAGGAACAGCCTTTTCTGAGGCACACACAGTGACGGTCTCTTTTCAAGTCGAGTTAGCCGGCCCTGTCCTGGCAGCCATGTTAGGTTCACCTCCTCGACCAGCTGACCGGCTGGTCTTGACAACTTTTCGTCCACCGACATCTTCGCCAATTGTTACGTACGGGATCACTTAGAGTCCCAGTATCCCGGGTCTGGGCACCATGTTCGCCCCTGGAACAGCTGGAGGGCAGGGGCGACCAGGCGAAGATGTGTTATGGTGTTAGACGGCTCACGTACTAGCCGCCGGCGGTCAGATAGGGGATGTATACACCATGGCCGCTCGTTCCAGACTGACTTTATTTCACTCTCGCGCTCAACATTACAATTAGTGAAACAAGTGTTAATTATCCCCAATCTATCAAATAAAGCAAAGAAAAAATAAATTCATTAAATAAACCCCAAAAACTCAAAGGTACAAACCCATTCCCAACAAGAACCATTAATTGTAACCCTTTGTTGCATATCACTTAGCCAAGCTCTGATCCAACGAAAAAACCTCCCATCTATTCCATGTGTCTTAACCTCATTTAGGAGTCGCTCGTTTGGTACCTTGACGAATGCCTTACTAAAGTCCAGGTATATTATATTGTTGCACTAGGCACTCACCTTTCTTATCTCACCCCAAAGGGCGCCCCACGTAACCACTTAACTCCTGACGGAGGTCCGGTAGAAAACCTGAAGCGAGTAAGCTTTCTCCTGGGCGGACAGGGCTGGTGGCACCTTTATCAATCACCCCGGAGGAAGGACACTGAACACACGGTATTACACTGTCTACATTTAATGGCGGAGGTCACAATACACAGTACTACTGAAGGTGGCGAGTGGACAAGGACTCAGTTGTTTACTCTGTCTAACACAATGGTTGTCTAACACACACTGGAGGCTTCCGTGAATAGCACATAACACACAGGTACTGGCTTAATGTGAGGCACTGACTTAACGAGACACTGACATTCTCCTCAAGAAGACGCGGCAGATACACCCAGGGGCAGCGCGTGGTGTAAATATATCCCTTCTCCCTCTGTTACTGTCCGCTGCCGCGTTCCCAAGACCACCTCGCTCGTCCCTCTCCCGCTGTGCTCTGTCTCGCTGTCGCCCCCAGCGGCCTCACCGGCAACCCCCTTGTTTCCAAGGCGAGCGGCCTCAAGGCCGCACACTCGTACACACAGACATACGGACTTCCACCGTAGCGTAACATTATCCTCCTTCTCCTAGAACAGCATCTCGCTGTTTCATTTATCCTAAATCCTTTATCCTAAGAGTACATAAAAGAAAAAAAAATAGGAAAACCATAGGTGAACAACACAAAATTATCACAATATAAACAAAATTCCTCAAATGAAGGCCACTCGCCTCATCATTAAACACACACGCACAAAAAAAAATTACATTCAATTTACTCCGAATCTAATAAATAATCTTTCATCCATCCGGGCCGATGACGATTCTTAGCGGGCCGAAGACCAACAGGTGTCAACCCGCCATCTACGCCCACATCATCTGATGCTGGCGGCCGTAACAACCCGCCGGCCTCCCCCGCTTTTTCCCCCTCCTCTTCTTCCCCGTACAGGCCACCGCTGAGGTCGCTTCTCACCTCACCGGTCACTGGTGCCCTCCGCGTCTTCTTGGGGCTCCTCGTCCTGCCACGAATACACTCCCTCGCAGTGATAAGCCCACAAGCGGTCAACATGTATTACTCGCGGACGGCGGTGTACACCCTGGCGAATGCGGTACGTGACATCAGAGAGGACCTCAAGGACGTCATACGGGCCATCCCAGGGGCTCTGTAATTTCGGTAGAAGACCCTTCTTTCTGCGAGGGTTATGTATCCACACCTTGTCCCCCACTTGGTAGGTTGCCTCTCGGGTGTGCGAGTCGTAGCGCGCCTTCATGGTGTGTCCAGTCACACGCAAGTGGCGGTGCGCCTGGGCATGCACGTTAACCATTCTCTCCTGCAGGGCTTGGGCGAAGCTTGTACCCAGGGTTGTCGAGGCATCCTGTGGAGGGCACCCTGTGGCCAAGTCCACGGGAGGCCTCAGTTCTCGGCCTAACATCAGTCTCGCAGGGGTGTGAGCGGTGGCCTCGTGCTCAGCTGAGCGATATGCCATGAGCAGGACTGGTAGGTTGGCGTCCCAGTCCCGCTGATCGTCACTGCAATATTTGGCCACCTTCTGTAGGAGTGTCCGGTTATACCTCTCAACCATACCATCAGATTGGGGCCATAGTGGTGTGGTGCGTGTTTTCCTGATCCCCATCAAATGGCAGCACTCCCGAAACACCCCAGACTCGAACTCTCTGCCCTGGTCAGAGTGCAGTTCTTGTGGCACTCCAAAGCGGGTGAAAAAGTTGTTTACCAGGGCACCCGCTACTGTTGTTGCTTCATGATTAGGGAGCGCGTATGCCTCGGGCCACTTGGTGAAATAATCCATCACCACGCAAATGAAACGATTCCCCTGTGAGGTGACGGACGGGGAACGGCCCGGCGATGTCCACAGCTACACGCTCCATTGGTGCGCCCACCTGATACAGCTGTAGAGGAGCGCGTGTCTTCCTGACTGGTCCGTTACGAGCACAGCAAATATCACAAGCCCTACACCACTCTTGCGTGTCTTGCCTCATTTTAACCCAGTAGAATCGTTGGCGCAATATGCTGAGCGTCTTCTTTTCACCCAAGTGTCCGCTGGTGACACCCCCATGTACCTCCTGTAGCAAATCGCGACGCAGGGCGCGAGGCACCAACACCACCCAAAAACTAGACTGACCCCGTGCGTTCACCCAACGCCGTTGCAACACACCGTTATGAAGGCGTAACATTGCCCACTGCTGCCACAGGTGTTTGGTAGCGGGACTCTCAAGCGACATTCGCTGCCAGGCAGGCCTCTCAACGGACTCTGTCATCCACTGCACTAGTGGAGCAGGTTCAGCATCCACTTCCTGGGCCTGCTTCCACCTTTCCCCGGCATCCTGCAGCTTCGCTTGTCACCTGCAGTCGCTGGCACTCCACGCGCTCCTCTTGCTTCAGGCAGTGCGCACACCCTGCCTCGCACGGGCGGTGGCTAAGGCTGTCAGCGTTGTTATGCAAGCAGCCAGGGCGGTGTTGCACCTCGTAGATAAACTGTTCCATCCTGCCCAGCCACCGAGCCATCTGGCCTTCAGGTACTTTAAGTGTTTTTAACCACCGTAGGGCCGCGTGATCCGTCCTGACGGTGAACCTGGCGCCATAAAGGTACGAATGAAAGTGCTCCTGGCTCTTTACCACAGCTAACAGTTCTTTTCTGGTAACACAATATTTTTTCTCGGGCCTGGAGAGCTTTGTACTGTAATACGTCACTACGTGCCCCTTCCCGTCCTTTAGTTGAGAGAGAACAGCGCCCAACCCGTCAGCACTAGCGTCCGTGTCCAGCAAGTAGGGGCTGGCAGGGTCAGGATACGGCAACACCGGGGCCTCCACTAACGCCTTCTTCAGGCAGTCGAAGGCTTCCTGACACTGCCCGTTCCACTCAAAACGTGCCCCCTTTCTCGTAAGGTGGTGGAGGGGAGAGGCAACCTGGGCAAACTCCTGCACGAAACGACGGTAGTAGGTGCACAGGCCCAGAAAGCTGCGTACCGCCGCCACACTGGTAGGGACAGGCCACTCCCGCACCGCTGCCACCTGCTGCGGGTCCGTCCTTACACCGTCGCGTCCGACGACATGCCCCAGGAACGGCTGGAAGAGCCGTTGAAAACATGCCCCGTTTCTGGCTGGAAGAGGAGCCACTTTTTAGGGCTGAGCTTAAGGTTGGCAGCCCTCAGCGGTGATAGCACCTCTCTCAGCCACTCCAGCTCCTCCTCGAACGTGCCTCCAAACACGATGACGTCATCGATGTACACGAGCGCCGTTTTCCAGTGCATCCCTTCCAGCACCCTCTCCATGAGGCGCTCGAAACAGCTAGGGGCGTTGCACAGCCCGAACGGCATCACCGTGAACTGCCAGAGGCCTTGGCCGAAGGAGAAAGCAGTTTTGGCCTTGTCCTCCTCTGCCATTTCCACCTGATGGTAACCAGACTTGAGATCGAGCGTGGAGAACCAGCGCGCACCGGCGAGCGCATCGAGTGTGTCGTCGATACGCGGCCAAGGGTAAGAGTCTTTAACTGTGAGATCATTAAGGGCCCGATAATCCACACAGATGCGGCGTGAGCCGTCCTTCTTCGTCACCAGCACCACAGCTGATGACCACGGGCTGTCAGATATCTCTACTACCCCCTGCGCCTGCAACTCCGCCACGGCCCACTGCATTTCCTCACGCTTGGCAGGTCCAATTTTTCGGGGGGCTTGCTTGATCGGAGGGGCGTTGCCAGTCTTGACATGGTGCTTTACGAGCCCCGTGCGGCCCAGGTCAGGTATCACCCTCACTGAAGACCTCGGCGAACTCTCGTAGGGTGTCCTCCATCCTCACACGTTGCTCCGGGGTGAGATGAGAGCCGCTCTTCGCTGCCAGACTGGTTAAATGCACAGGCAGGGAGTCCTCTATGGCTGCTGTCTCGCTCTTCTGCCGCTCCTCCTTCTGTATCACGCCCTCAACCGTCCTCAGGCGCTCTGTTGACTCCACCATACAAGCTGAAACCTTCATCCTGCCTTGGCTGTGACTCAGCCAACAGGGCACTTTTGTCTCGGGTTTCGGGACCAGACGCACTCTCCACGGCCACTACCTCTGCAGGGGCGTCACCTGGGAACAAGGACAGCTCTTCTTCGCCTACCCTTAACAGCTTCTTCCCCAGATCGACACACGCCCTTGCCTGCGTCAGGTAGTCCAGGCCGAGGAGACAAGAGTCCTCCATCGCGGCGAAGTAAACAGGCAGCGTCACTGCACTGCTCCCTACGCTGATTTCCACGCTCACTGGCCCTTTCAGAGATGTACAGTGCCCCGTCACGCCACATAGTCCCTGGGTGGCTTCAGGCTGGTAACGTCCTTCCACAAGTTCCTGACGCACGACGGTCCTCTCTGCGCCTGTATCGTCAACTGGCAGTCAACTGGCAGGGTTGCCCATCGACAGTTCCTTGCACCCGAACTGCCGCGGCTGAGGCGCGACGGCAACTTAAATCGCAAGGGGCCCTCGGGACACAGGCTGGCTTGCGGCCCCTCCTGCCAGCGGCCCCTCGTTTCCCGCCTGCTCGACGTCCTTCGGCCAAGGGCAAGCGTTGGAGAAGTGACCATATTCCTCGCAGTTCTTGCAGCAGGGCTGGAAAGCGTTTGGTGCCGGTCTCTCGAGGGAACGTGATCTTTGTACCCTCGTACACTGGTACAGCCAATGCCCCTTTTGCCCACACCCCCAGCAGGGGCCTCGGGTCCCGCCGGGACTCGAGCGTCCATAAGTCGGTGGCTTCCTCCTGGGCGGGCTGGGCGCCTGAACACGCCTGGCCCTGAACTCGTGGGTGGGGAAGGGTCTCGCCGGTGCCATGGTGCTCACGCCGCCCACAGAGGTGCACATGAACGCTTCCAACTCTAGGGCCCTCGCCAGTGCTTCCCTTACATCCTTCGGGTGGGCCTGCTTGATGTAAAGCTGTAATTCTCTATTCTGCAGCGCATCGACAAAGTGCTCCATCGTCAACTCTTCCACTATGTCCTCACAAGCAACAGGATAGGCACGGCGGACGAGCGTTTCGATGTCCTGCGCCACCTGAGGTAAAGGCTCGCCCTTAGCCCGCACTCTGCCTTTAAGGCGAGCTCGGTACACGTCGGCCTCTGGTGATGGCCAAATCTCCTCTTCAGAGCCTCCACCACACGGTGGTAATCCATGCGTTGGGCTAGTGTTAGGTGCCCAAGGACTTCCAACGCCGCCCCCCGGAGGCTGGCAACAAGTTGCAGTGCGCGCTCAGCCACGCCCCAACCTTGGGCATCTGCTACTAACTCAAACTGAGCCAAGTATGCCTCCCACGACACTTTTCCACCAAATTCCGATGGTTTCCTAGGCCCTGTGCCTCCTACAGGCGACTGCACGCTTCTTGGAGGAGAATTCGGGGGCGTAGTATAGCGGTGAAGAAAGGCAGGCGGGGCGAATCGGGTTGGCGAGAGTGGTGGTGTGTATAGTGGTGACGCCGCTCCGCTCCCCGCCGTTGCCATGGGAACCACGTGTGAGCCCGCGTGTGTGTCAGGTTCTGTTCGCGAAACCTGTGGCTTCACTTCACGAGGCTCCTCCTTCACACACAGCCCCCCAGTGGCTCCGGAGATGGCAACGGCCTGCTCTACTATGGCACGGTGTAATTCGACCATTCTTTCCTGGCACGTCTCGATGTCAGATTTTAACTCGTCTCTTATCGCAGCGCATGCTTCGTCAGTGTACTGCCTCGCGTCTGTTTGTACCTCGTTTAAGCTTCTACTCAGTGTGTCTCTCACTTCATATAGATTTTGTTTAATTTCATTTAAATTCTCATTTTGGTTAACCATTTCTATCATCAGTTGCTCATTTTCACTTCTATGTTGGCTCATCATTTCTCTCATCATGGCCATGATCCTGTTCGTGTCCACTCCCTCGCTATCCGCCATCTCACTCCCCCACCTGTTTTCTCCCGCCATTTCCGGTTCTGTTGTGTCACGCTCGCACACAAGGACCGGGTTGGCGCCCACGCTTTCTTCCTCAGTGACGTCACAAGGCATCACCTCGCTTTTTCCTTCCTCCTTGCCCGCCATCTTGACCGTGTGTTACACAGCTTTACCGGCCACATATTTTTCTACAATCAATCCCAAACTTCTAACACCAATGTTACACTGGGCACTCACCTTTCTTATCTCACCCCAAAGGGCGCCCCACGTAACCACTTAACTCCTTGCGGAGGTCTGGTAGAAAACCTGAAGCGAGTAAGCTTTCTCCTGGGCGGGCTGGGCTGGTGGCACCTTTATCAATCACCCCGGAGGAAGGACACTGAACACACGGTATTACACTGTCTACATTTAATGGCGGAGGTCACAATACACAGTACTACTGAAGGTGGCGAGTGGACAAGGACTCAGTTGTTTACTCTGTCTAACACAATGGTTGTCTAACACACACTGGAGGCTTCCGTGAATAGCACATAACACACAGGTACTGGCTTAATGCGAGGCACTGACTTAACGAGACACTGACATTCTCATCAAGAAGACGCGGTAGATACAGCCAGGGGCAGCGCGTGGTGTAAATAAATCCCTTCTCCCTCTGTTAATGTCCGGTGCCGCGTTCCCAAGACCACCTCGCTCGTCCCTCTCCCGCTGTGCTCTGTCTCACTGTCGCCCCAAGCGGCCTCACCGGCAACCCCCTTGTTTCCAAGGCGAGCGGCCTCAAGGCCGCACACTCGTACACACAGACATACGGACTTCCACCGCGGCGTAACAATATCATAATCCTTACATATCATTATCTGCTGTCTCATAAACTTTCTCATAAAAACTCAATAAATTGGTGAGACATAACCTACCCTTGGTGAATCCATGTTATGAATCATTGACAAAACTATGTGTTTCTAAATGCTCTCTAATGTTTTTTGCAATAATAGATTCCAATAATTTACCTACCATTGACGTTAGACAAGCGGGTTGATAATTTGACTTTAGTCCTCTGTCTCCTTTCTTGAACATGGGGACTTCATTTCCATTCACTACATTACTTTTCCTTTTTACTACATTACACTTCCTTTTTTATAACATTATTAACACAACACTGCAATGCATCTCTTGCATAAAGCGCAACTCCACCACCTCGCATGCCTAACTTGTCCTTGTGAAATAACTTATACCCAGCTATCTCAACCTCCGGATCAAATACCTTTCCTGACATATCCAATTATGTTTCTTATAATGCTTTTATATCAAAATCCTCTACACTATTAATTTTATTCCTCTCAGGAAAACTATCTTGTTTAAAATACTCCTACAGTTTGTATAATAAACCTTCAAGCAACTCCTCTTCTTTATTCCATTTTCCCTTTATCTTTAACTAAACCCCACCTCTCTCTTTTCTTACGAATCACTTTAGTTCCCTGCCTTCTGAAACCCCTCCTAGTGTCGCAAATTTCCTTTACCCCGACCTCAGTGTCTAATCCCCGGTTCTCTATCCTATAAAAGCCTGCAGTGCACCTACCTCACATTCGAGGGATTCAGACAAGATCTGAATTTTGAAGTTTGATCCCGAGTGAGACCTATAAATCCACTTAAAATATTTCTCCACCGTCGAGTGGCCTAAGAACACCCACATGTCCTGCCCATAACTCTACATGCGATTGCGAGTGCATCGGAGGACACAGGGGGGCAGCATGAGCCTCTAATCACAGGCGTTATATAAAAATCCTGCCTGCGCTACCACGGGCGAGGGCCAACCATCACAGCCCTAAAGTGAATCTCCAGGGCATACCATCCCACCACTGGAGGTCACTGCCTACAGGCGCTATAGGCCAAGATGTAAATATATATATATATATATATATATATATATATATATATATATATATATATATATATATATATATATATATATATATATATATATATATGTATATATATATATATATATATATATATATATATATATATATATATATATATATTTTATATATATATATATATATATATATATATATATATATATATATATATATATATATATATATATATATATATATATTATATATATATATATATATATATATATATATATATATATAAGTGAAAACCCAAGGACGAGTTCTAGCAACACAGCGAGTAATCTCGACTGGGGTAAGAGCCTGACTGGTCGTCCTGAAGTTAACCCGCCATGATAACAATTACCTTTAGCCCCGACCACGCGCGCCACGCTGACTACTGCTCGTGCAATATTTGATGAAGTCCTCTAATCCATTTCAACCCTCTTATACACCTGATATGTACTGTGAGGGCTCGGGGGACAGAGGAACAAGGAATAAGGAAGGAGACAAAGATAAATAAGGGAATAGAAGAAGAGAAAAAGGGAAAAGGGAAAACCGTTGAGGATGGTAGTGGAAAGCGAGAGAGGCGACGATAGCTTAGCTGATACATCATTATCCTTATCAGCCACGAGGGGAGAGCAAGGACCAGCTACCTGCAGAATCGCTGACGCTAGGTATTCAACAGATGAGCGTCCGGACGAAGGGGAATAGGGAGAAGGAGTAAAGGAGAGAGAAAGCGAGGAATAAGAAGAGGGATGAGAAGAAGAAGGAACAAGAAATGGGGGAGAAGTGGAAAGGCATTGCTTATATTGCTGATACAACAGAATTGCCAGCGGTAAAGGAACCATCACTTCACACCTCTCACTTCACACATTAGATGATTAACTGTCACACTGAAGATAACCTCTGACATGTACCCAACACCTGCAAACCAGCTGCATGAGGAAGCCTCGACTGCCTCTGAACACAGGACAGGAGAGAGACTCTCTCTAGACTCCAGTGTGGGCAGGCCTGCCTCGCGGTGCGCGGTGATCTCTTACGAGACTACGAGACTAAGTGCTTAGTGTGGCGCGCGAGTATACGTGTTCGTGTATTCCTTCACGGCCTCTTCGGGCGGCGCGCGTGCTCGGGGAGGTGGCTGAGTTCCATTCTGCGCGCCCCGTGGCACACGCCGCGCCCATAACAGACGCCCCAACGCCCGCCGCTCCGCTTTGCCCCCGGGGCAGGTACAACACGACGTCCTGCATGATACCTGCCCCTGTGGTTTCGCCTGTCCCCCTGGGACCACGGGGCATTGCGAGACACACGCGGCGGGGCTACTAAGGATCGCCCCGCATTGCCCCATGGGGCGGGTTGCAACTTTACGGTGCTACGACGTCCTGCAACACACCCGCCCCTGAGGCTTCTCCTGGGTTCCCCCTGGGACCCCGGGGCATAGCGAGGCACACGCAACGGGGTTATAAGGATCGCCCCTCACTGCCCCACCCCACGGGGCAGGTGAAACTCTACGTTGCTACGACGTTTTGCAAGATACCTGCCCCTGTGGTTACTCTTCTGGATCCCCCCTGGGACCCCGGGGCATTGCGAGACACCCGCAGCAGGGTTTTAGGACCTTGAGTACCATAGGTCTACCAGGAGGCTACGCGGCAGATGGTGATGTATTAATTATGGTACAGTGCATGACAGGACGGGCTTTTAGGGATGCTCCCGGGGGTCCTGCAACAAGCCAGGGACCTCGGGGGGGGACAGGGAGGGTTGCCCCCCCGTCAATGCCGTGGCTTTTACCAGCCTGGGGATGCAAGCTCCCCGTATCTCCGACGCCACGGGGACACTGCCCCGTTTAATGTGAAACGTAAGTACATAGTACATAGAGATATGCCCAACCCGGCACCCTACAGGTAGGGGTGCTGGGGGTTAGTTGTCATGCCACGTCAGCGACCGATTGGAAGAACCGTAGCTGGTGGGAGGTCTGCTAACAGGAGCTTCAACTCCCGTTGTGCCCCCTCTCCCCAGACGGGGCGTAACATATACCTTATAACGTTAGTGTTAGCTGGGGTATTGTGTCTTGAAAATATAATTCGGCTATTCCGGAGGTATGAATTCATTCAATCATTTCTTTGTAACATAAATTTTCATATAGATCTTGATAATATGTTTTCTGCAGATGATTGCGATAAAAGTTTCATTTTCATTGGTTACACTTCCCCTTCTCTAAATTTAGCTAATCTATACATTTCTTTAACTTCTTGTTCCAAACCTGCATCATTTTCCTAGACAAATTAAATTATTTTTAGTGCCATCCTTTTCTCTTCTTTTATTTTTTTTTTTTATTATGTGTGTGTGTGTGTGTGTGTGTGTGTGTGTGTGTGTGTGTGTGTGTGTGTGTGTGTGTGTGTGTGTGTGTGTGTGTGTGTGTGTGTGTGTATGTGTGTGTGTGTGTGTGTGTGTGTGTGTGTGTGTGTGTGTGTGTGTGGTGTGTATGTTGTGTGTGTGTGTGTGTTTGTATATACTATGTGTGTGTGTGTGTGTGTGTGTGTGTGTGTGTGTGTGTGTGTGTGTGTGTGTGTGTGTGTGTGTGTGGTGTATGTGTGGTGTGTGTGTGTATGTGTGTGTGTGTGTGTGTGTGTGTGTGTGTGTGTGTGTGTGTATGTGTGCGTTTGTTTGTTTGTGAGATTTTTTATACAGGCTATATGCACTACCATAGACCACTGTAAACCTGGACTGCGCACGGAATATCGGCCTGTCGCACAAGGGCCTGAAGTCGGAGGGCCGCTCGGATTCATATATATATATATATATATATATTATATATATATATATATATATATATATATATATATATATACATATATATATATATATATATATATATATATATATATATATATATATATATATATATATATATATATATATATACGGATCATATTGACTGGTTTATCAATCAATCAATCAATCATTGGGGGCATACGCCGGGGGGCGCGTCACCTCGCCCACCCTATGACGCCACTCCCGGGGGTCGTCACGCGCGAGTTCCCATGCAGGCTCCTTTCCCATACCAAGCAGCTCTCGACAAGAAACATCAACTTGCCCCAGCCACGAGCCTTGTGGGCGCCCCCTTGGCCTCCTCCACGCCGGATTGTCTCCTACAGATACAACCCGTTGGGAAGGTTCGGTTTCAGGGTAGCGTGCCACATGCCCATATAGCCGAAGTTGGCGCTGACGGACTATGCAGGTAATAGGCCTCGATTCAGTCTCACGGTGCAATCGCTGATTTGACACGTAATCATCCCAGCGATACCCCATGATTCTACGAAGACACTTATTACCAAAGGCATTGATTCGTCTCTTCAAGTCACTATTTAGTGTCCATGTCTCACAACCATAGAGTAAGAAAGGGGTCACAAGCGACTTGAAGATCCGGATCTTTGTCCTCCTGCACAGGTACCGACAACGCCAAATACTCCCGCTGAGTGAGTCCATAATACCGTGGGCTATGCCAATCCGCCGTAAGACTTCTTGACGTGACCCGCCGTCATTATGGACTGTGCTACCAAGGTATGTAAAACTTTCCAAGATCTCAATGTCCTCGCCACACGCATGAACAGACTGTACTGCTTCATCTAGTAAGTCTCCAAATACCTGGACCTTGGTCTTGAGCCAGGAGACCTCAAGTCCCAAAGGCTTTGCCTCCTCGTGCAGCGCCTCGAGAGCCATCACCAGGACCTCCAGCGACTCAGCAAAGATTACTGCATCATCGGCAATAACAAGATCAGTGATCTTGGTGTTGCCGACGGATGCTCCACAATCACTTTGATCTACAACCTTGTCCAATACCCAGTCCATACAAGCGTTGAAAAGTGATGGGGCAAGTACGCACCCTCGCATCACTCCTGTATTCACAGGAAAGAAGCTGGATACACCTGCCCCACACTTCACAGCACTCTCAGTCCCAGTTTATGGGACTGGTTTATCACTATATATGATATACTGTAGTCTTCGTAAATGTTTGTTCTATAGTATTATCAAATAAAAAACAGTAAAACACGCTAAAGAAATGCCATTACGAGACTCTGAGGAAATATGCATGAACTTAATATTCACTTCAACTCTTCGCCATTTAAAACTTTGTGAGTCAACTTTTATCATGAAGGGTATCAATAGAAGCACAATTTTATTAGCTTTCCATTGATATATTTAGTTTACGTATAAATGAATTAAAACCATGCATAAATTAGCGTTAAATAAATAAATAAAATCATCAATCGGGTAATTTTCCCGATTGCTGATGTTATTTATTTACTTATATATATTTTTTTCTGATATATGAGTTAGCACCATGTATAAACTAGCGTTAACTAAATAAATAACCTCTTCAATCGGGAAAACTACCCGATTGATGATTTTATTTATTTATTTAATGCTAATTTATACATGGTTCTAATTCATTTATCAGAAGACGAAATACATCAATGGAAAGCTAATAACATTGCGCTTCTATTGATACCCTTCATGATAAAAGTTGACTGGCAAAGTTTTAAGTGGCGAAGAGTTGAAGTGAATCAGTCTCGTAATGGCATTTCTTTTGCGTGTTTTTCTGTTATTTATTTGATAATATTATGGAACAAACATTTTCGAAGATTACAGTATATCATACATACTGATAAACCAGTCCCAGCTATGGGTAAAATAGTCCCAGCTATGGGTTAAATAGTCCCAGCTATGGGTTAAATAGTCCCAGCTATGGGTTAAATAGTGGGCAGCCTGGGGTTAATCCCTACAGGGGGTTCTGCGTCCCTGGCCACGGTGAGCAGTAAGGCCAATCCCTGACATAGATTGGTTGGGGGGGGGTTTGCAACCCTTCCCTGTAAAAACTAAACTAGCCACAAACATGTTAAGAGGTAGAGGCCGGGGGCGCGGTAATCGTTCCCCCGACCCGGTTTTGCCGGGGGGCCCGACCATGCAAACCCCTCCTATGCCGACGCAGGGGAGGGGTCTGCCTATGACGAGTGCGGGGCAAAGCCCTCGGGAATCCCGCACTCTAAATCAAGTGGTAGGGCCTCCTAGCCCAACTTTTTCTTATGGGGGTGGCCGGGGCGGTGCAGAGGCGGCGCCTGCCCGTCGAATCACTCCTGGGATCAACCTGCAGAGGGTTCTTCGTGTGGGCTCGTGGAACGTTCTGAGCCTCTCAGACGATCATCGACTACCTCTCCTATCGGGCGAGCTCAGTAGGCTGAGGGTGGATATAGTGGGACTCTCTGAGACGAGGAGGCCTGGCAGTGGCGAGACTAGCAGTGGGGGTTACACCTACTACTGGTCCGGCATGAGCAATGGTCACCGTGTACGGGGAGTAGCTATAGGCATCTCCAGCAAACTGCAGCCGTCAGTTGTTGAGGTTACTCCGGTTGATGAGCGTATAATGCGGGTGAGGATGAAACACACTCTGGGTTTCATGTCTCTTGTTGCAGTGTACGCTCCTACCGAGATGCGTAAAACTGAAGAGAAGGAGATGTTCTACGCCAAACTCGACTCTGTATTAGACCAGTGTCCTCCTCGGGACACACTCATTGTCTTGGGCGACTTCAATGCTACTACTGGCACTGTGAGAGATGGCTACGAGTTGTGTGTTGGTCCCCATGGCCAACAGTTCTCTGCTTCTGAACTTTGCAAGGTCCAGAAGGTTGAGAATTGCAGGTTCTTGGTATCAGAGACCAGAGCTGCACCGCTGGACATGGTATAGTAATGCCGGAGGGGTAGCTAAGGAGATCGACCACATCCTCGTTAGTACTCGTTGGAGGATCCTCCAGAACTGCAGGGTTTACCGGAGTGCTGAGTTCTTTGGAACAGATCACAGACTTGTTGTTGCTACACTTAAGCTTCATGTCAAGTCCAGAAGAATCTCAAGAGGTAACCATACTGTGTTTCATCTTGAAAACTAAAGGACTTGACATGTGCTCATGAGTATGTGGTGGCAGTCTCAAATCGGTTTGATGTGCTCGGTGCTCTCGGGGATCCTGTAGAACTGTGGGATACCTTCAAACGTGAAACTCTACAGGCTGCCAAGGAGTGTATTGGGGAGCGCCCGAGGTCAAGGCGTGGTTTTTGTCTCGACGGAGACGCTGGAGAAAATCGAGGAGAGTCGCGCTGCCAGGCTGGTTGGGAACCGGGACCAGCACAGGGCTCTGTCACGCCGGACTAGAACCCTCCTGAGGAGAGACAAGGAGAGGTATGTCAGGAGTCTCGCTGAGGATGTCGAGGGTCATTTGAACGCTAATGACCTCCGACCCGCCTACCGAGCCCTGAAGAAGCTCCGTTCCAAGTCTCCTTCTCGGGCGAGTGCTATTCGAACAGCAGATGGGCGCCTCGTGTCGGACATGGATGGGCAGATGGCTCGTTGGGCTGAGTACTTTGGGCAGTTGTTCACGGTGGACCCTCCAACTGAGCAGCTTCACACCACTGGGTTACAGGCAGTGGATGCCGATCCTCCCATTGACGAAACCGCACCCTCTCTTGACGAGTCAGAGAGGCTGTAGCAAAGTTGAAGGTGGAAAGGCAGCTGGTGTTTGTAATATCAGTGCGGAGCTCCTCAAAGCTGGGGGTGAGGCCATGATCCGCGGGTTGCATGCTGTCCTGACTGCCGTGTGGCAATCAGGTACCATTCCTCCTGAGTGGAAAAGGGGGCTGGTCGTCCCTACCTGGAAAGGGAAAGGGGATCGTCAGGACTGCAACAATTACCGCGGTATTACACTGCTCTGCGTACCAGGCAAGGTGCTTGCCCATCTATTGCTGACACGAATTCGCGTCATCTGGTGAAGCATCAGAGACCTCAGCAGTCTGGGTTCACGCCTGTAAGTCAACAACGGACCGTATCCTAGCGCTTCGTGTCCTGGTGGAACGCCGACGTGAGTTTCGACAGGGGATGCTTGCAGCCTATGTTGATCTCAAGAAGGCGTTTGACTCAGTGCATCGTGAGTCACTCTGGGATCTTCTGCGACTTCAAGGGATTCCTGCAAGGACTATTGGTTTGATAATTGGTCTGTATTCTGGGACTGAGAGTGCTGTGAAGTGTGGGGCAGGTGTATCCAGCTTCTTCCTGTGAATACAGAGTGAGGCAAGGGTGCGTCCTTGTCCCGTCACTTTTCAACGCTTGTATGGACTGGGTATTGGACAGGGTTGTAGATCAAAGTGATTGTGGAGCATCCGTCGGCAACACCAAGATCACTGATCTTGTTTTTGCCGATGATGCAGTAATCTTTGCTGAGTCGCTGGAGGTCCTGGTGATGGCTCTCGAGGCGCTGCACGAGGAGGCAAAGCCTTTGGGACTTGAGGTCTCCTGGCTCAAGACCAAGGTTCAGGTGTTTGGAGACTTACTAGATGGAACAGTACAGTCTGGTCTGTTCATGCGTGTGGCGAGGACATTGAGATCTTGGAAAGTCTTACATACCTTGGTAGCGCAGTCCATAATGACGGCGGGTCACGTCAAGAAGTCTTACGGCGGATTGGCATAGCCCACGGTGTTATGGACTCACTCAGCGGGAGTATTTGGCGTTGTCGGTACCTGTGCAGGAGGACAAAGATCCGGATCTTCAAGTCGCTTGTGATCCCTGTCTTACTCTATGGTTGTGAGACATGGACACTAAATAGTGACTTGAAGAGACGAATCAATGCCTTTGGTAATAAGTGTCTTCGCAGAATCATGGGGTATCGCTGGGATGATTACGTGTCAAATCAGCGATTGTACCGTGAGACTGAATCGAGGCCTATTACCTGCATAGTCCGTCAGCGCCAACTTCGGCTATATGGGCATGTGGCACGCTACCCTAAAACCGATCCTTCCCATCGGGTTGTATCTGTAAGGGACAATCCGGCGTGGAGGAGGCCAAGGGGGCGCCCACAAGGCTCGTGGCTGGGGCAAGTTGATGTTTCTTGTCGAGAGTTGCTTGGTATGGGAAAGGAGCCTGCATGGGAACTCGCGCGTGGTGACCCCTGGGAGTGGCGTCGTAGGGTGGGTGAGGCGACGCGCCCCCCGGCGTATGCCCCCAATGATTGATTGATTGATAAACCAGTCTATATGATAGTCCATAGACCACTATATCTCCGCTATGCAGCCTGGCAATTTCAAAACATTGTTGTGTGAACAGTCCAGAGATATAGTGGTCTATGGCACTGCTTATAATTTAGATAATACGAGAGAGTCGCTAGAAATTTATGTATGCAGCATGTCTTCCATAGAAGCAAGCAATTACGGTCAATTGTATTTTTACCTTTACATTTCAGCATTTCTAATGCATGTGTATCCAAAGGTACTCTAATAGTCATCAATATGAGAACCAATATAAACTATTGCTTACCTTGAAATCGAGTAGACGTTGAGGCATATCTGCGACCCACATTTTGTTCTCGCGATGGCGAAAGCATATCCTTAGGGATTCTACTTTACTGAAATAAAAGGAAAAAAATAAGTAACATCTCTCTCTCTCTCTCTCTCTCTCTCTCTCTCTCTCTCTCTCTCTCTCTCTCTCTCTCTCTTCTCTCTCTCTCTCTCTCTCTCTCTCTCTCTCTCTCTCTCTCTCTCTCTCTCTCTCTCTCTCTCTCTCTCTCTCTCTCTCTCTCCTCTCTCTCTCTCTCTCTCTCTCTCTCTCTCTCTCTCTCGCTCTTTCCTTATATATTATATATATATATATATATATATATATATAATATATATATATATATATATATATATATATATATATATATATATATTATATATATATATATATATATTTTCTTGGTCTGACGGTTTATGTCTTTTTCACTGAAATCGTTGCTAATGAGGACTTGAGTAGATATCTCGATTTCTATGTGTACGAGTTGCCACGTACTACAGTGTGTTAGAGGTCTTCTAATATATGCGCCGATGGTCGAGTCCTTATATCGCTATGAAATTTACTTTCTCCAATGTAGGCCTGGCATACATCAGCATAGGTGGACTGCTGAGGCCAACAACTGAGTGAAGAAGGTGACCACCATCCAAGACTACAGATAATTTCTGGGGTTTATGGCTGGGTGAATGGCTTAAACCCAGACTCAATAAACTCTTCCGGGATTCCGCGGACACTTTTTGATTTGTTAAACAGTAGGTTGGTTTAACTTCTGCCTGCTGTCCCCTGCTTTTACCACTTTCCTTTTCCGATTGTCTTCACTTTGTCTTACGGGCGTAGTGTTATGTATGTAAACTTTTTTCCCACATTTCTGTGCTTTTTTGGGGGCCTATTTCTCTGCTTATTACGTTTTACGGAAAATCTGCAACAACTCCATAACGAGACACCAGCCGATCGGGTTGAAACTACAAAGGTGGGTGTGTTGCGCTATTCGAAAAAAACATAGGGGTCCGCGTTACCCCTTGATTGGACCTTTGCGCATATCTTTGTGCTTTTCGATGTCCAGTGTAAATCCTGTAAACGCTCCAGTCTATCTCGATGGGAAGCAGCAGGGTAAGGCATCCCCATGTAGCCGTGGCCTCTGTAATTCCGCGCCCATGGTCTACCCAGAGCGGGCACTAATCATTAAATTTTTTAATACTAAATACTAATACATTGGAAAATTTTGTATCAAAATACCAAATCTAAATCTTTTAAAAATGTTTTTAAATACAAAATACTAAATACTTAAATTTGTTTTACATACATTTGTAATACTTTTAAATACACACCTTTTTTCTATAAAAAAGTTTTAAATAAAAAGGATACTTTCCTATTGTAATTTAATTAATTGTTAATTACGTTAAGAAATTGAGTTTATTAATTGAGATTATTGAGAAATTAACCGATTAAAAAATTATTTACTTTTTTCTATTATGATTATTTAAATAAAATGCTTTCGATACTTTTTAAAAGTATTTAATACTGATTTAATACTGAAAAAAAATAATTTAAAATGAGTTCTAAATAACTATGTTTTTAAAATCTATTTGAATACAGTGTATTTAAATCTGCCCTGGTCATAGCTCGGGTAAAGACCCTCCCACACCTCGAAGTTTTTCATAAAAGCTGCTGAAATTGTTTGTCTGGGAAATTTCCACTCAGAATAATCCTGACGGCGAATGTGAAGTATCCCTTCCCCGTAAAAAAAGGGGTACTCTTCTGTGGGCTTTTTTTTCCCCCCCGACTTACATCTCTGCATCCCCCAGCAGACTTTGGCGATTTTGATGCCCTCAACATGAAAGGGGAACCATCTCCTTAAAAGCTAAATTGAAGCCCCAGCCCCCTGTCCCCGCACAAATGACGTTGAGAAGACCTTTCCGGGTAATGCCCCCCCTTCCGGTCTGCTTTATTGCAGCATGGTCCAGGAGTTGTAAAGGGTATGGCCAACCTTCTAAAATCCTCTTCGCTACATCAGCACTTTTTGTCATGGTTTTAAAAGGCCCCCTGTGCGGTTCTCCAGTGGCTTTGTCTACCCATCCAAGGTGCCGTTGTACTATCAAGACACAAATGGGGGGCAGCTGAGATAGAAAGTGATGCAGCGCGACTGAAGTCAGACCAATAGCATATGCTCACCTACCCTTGGCAATACGTCCCCCCAAAAGCTCTGCGCCCCCAAACCTGTCATGCTGCCCCATGCGCCCCCAGAACGCATGGAAAATAAAATCCCCCTAGTCGGACAAAAATCCGGTCAAGATCCTTGAAAAGCTAAAATCTCTGCGTTTGTGAGAAAGCGTCAAATGTGACGTACATTCCTCTTCCTCAACCCATTTTTTTTTCACACTGTTTTGTCAAAGCTAATGCATGTGGGTAGGGTTAAATTTGAGGGATCCATGTTTAAAACGGTAGAGCTTCTATCCGGTCCTCTCATTTGTCACCCTGCATGGCCCTTTTTCATGAAGCCGCTCTTTTAAGGACAAGGTGACAGTTCCATGTACGCTAATGCCCCAAAAGGGAAAGTCAACCAGTTGCTGAGCGCAGAGACTAAAACGCTGGTCAAATCATCAGGGATGTACTACTACAGATTGTAAGGCAGCCAGCGGGCTTTATGTATTGTTTTCTTAGGGATGTTTCCAAGGTTCTTGCAGATTCGGGGAATAAACTTTCCTTTGCGCTTGTTTGGGTGGGGTTTCCGTTTTCAGGGGGGATTTTACACAAGCAATACCACCCATTTTGAAAGGGCATTGTGACCAGTAGAAACCTAACTACTACATTGAAATCTGCATTGTCGAAGAAAAACTGTGTGAAACCATTAAATGATAAGATGGCTCCCCTGTCTGACATGAGGCCTGTTCAAACTTCTGGCCCCCTTGTAGTCATCTGAAAACTAAAACTATCAAATGTTGATCAGCTCCGGGAAGCGTACTTGCAATAAAATGTAGACATTATTAAAAAGGGGTGGGGTAAATGAAGGATCGCGGTCGCTTGCTAAAAATTTTTTGCTGGTCTATGGCTGTTGCCCTTTGTATTACAAGTTTATATACTATACTTTACATATCATGCATGCACCTTTTCTGTAAATCGTGTAATTTTTTGAAAATTTTTGCTGCCTTTCTGTGTCACCCCCTGCCACGTAGTGCCCGCTACCCATTCCACAAAAGGCCCTTACGGTGAAGCCGCACCTTTGTTTACGAGCGGCCACCCCCTGAAGCAAACTCGCCCGCTGGGAGAACCAGGACCCGCAAGAAAGAAAAACATTAAAGCATGTGGACGTTTGTTGTTGGGGGGTTTCGGAAAAATTTTTTTTGTTGTAAAAACTGTTGTGCAATTGACCATAAGACCATTTGTGCATTGTGTTAAAAACAGGCCGATACTGTATTTTTGGGAAAGAATAATAATTATACAATCCCCCTTTTAAATATTTTATCCCCCAGCTCGGCTTAAGACTATTCCAACCCTACTAAACCATAAGTTTGTTGTAAAATATAAAGCTAACATTTTTGGGGCAAGGTGAGATCTGAAATTTCCCTTTTTAAAAATCATCAAAACAAGGTGATTCTTGCACAAAACAAAAAAACATACATTTTGATACAAGACGAAATTGGGGTAGACAATTTTGACGAATTTAAAGTGACAACTCAGAGTGAGAAGGATTTTCAAGTTGAGGGAGGAAAAGGTCAAATTGTTTATCTTACGGACTAACCGTGCCGCCCCCAACCACACTCTTGTCTTTCCTGCCCATCTTTTCCACCCAACCTCGCACACCAACCTCAACCTCATACACACACACACATATTCCTGCACTATTTAATGAACTGATCATACAAAATATATATATATATATATGAAGAAAATCTAAACAAAAAATCAAGAAGCTTCCTGTTTGCTGTGGATACAGGTTTATACGGTTTATATGGTATAAATGTGTATTTAACCCCTTCGGACACTACATCGTGATCCATTTGTGGAAGAAAGCAACCTAACTGAAGCGGAATTTCAGAAGGTCGTGGGCTTGGTCGTTTATGTGACGTCGCCGCCCATCATCGCACCGTCGCCTTCCTACACTTGAAGGTTCCCGGTTGGGACGCGTGCCATACCCACACCACCCGGGCTGACTGACCGCAACCACAGCCACGCGCCTTCCACCCTTCAAGCTGGGTTCACGGAGGAAAAATCTAGCTTTAACTTTACAAATTTTGGTGAATTAAAAATGCAATACTAACACTCCCTGAAATTTAATTAATTTTCATCACTTGTGACTTAATTTTCTAGTGATTTATTCAGTTTACATTTTATTGATTAATTTTCCATGTGAAAAGAACTTACATATTTCTGAGACAGTTTTAATTGATATAAATAAACTCATCAAAACTAAATTGCTATTATTAATTTTAGTAATTTTTTTTGTATTTTTAAAATAATAATATATAATATATAAAATTATTAAATTTTATATATATATTATATTATTATTTTTATATATTATATATAATTTAAAATATATAAAAAATGAAAAATATATATATATATATATATATATATATAATATATATATGCATAATTATATTAATTCATATATATATATAATTTTTTTATATTATATTATAATATATATAATATATATATTATAATAATAATACATATATATATAAATATATTATTATATATATATATATTATATTATAATATTATATATATATTTTATAATTATTAAAATAATATATATATATATATATATATTAATTTTAAAATTAAATATATTTTCTTTTTTCTCTGTAAAAAGTACTTTTCTTTTTTGTGATGACCTATACCTTTTTTCGATAAAGGGTTGAATGCACCTGATAATAGTACTCATATTTTATACTTGCGGTATCATAATGATTATTTTGCATTAATTATTATTTAATTTTTTTTACGCAATTTACTACTGATTCTACCGTAGCTTATGGATCAAAAAACCCGCTAGTCTTTAGGTGAGGAAATTTGCTAAACTCTGTGGTGAAAATCTATCCCCATTAACGACGATAACAGAGGCACAGGAAGGTGTTGAAACTGATTTTGAGGGAAGTATGATAGCCCCCGTGTTTTGCGCGCGGTTCGCAAAATTCAGACTTTTTCTGCACGTCTAAAACCCCATATTTCCTCAGCCCCCCCTTTAAAAGCTGTCTCCTTCGACCGGGGCGGGGGCCCCGGGGGAGATGTAGTATTTTGTTACTTCAAAACCTCTACCAAGGGACTGGACGATTAATTATTACCTACCAGCGCGTCTGTCGCCCTTTTTCGGGGGTTTGATGTAGATTACACAGCCCGGGGTATATTGCCCTGTGCGAGACGTAATTGCAATTTTTTTATTACTGTGCGAGTGACAAAAATTTCATTTTTTCGCTCCGTTTCAGCCAGGCTCACGTGGTGCACATCTTATGCAAGCTAGTGCTTTTACGGAAACCCCCAAACGAAAATGATTCCCAAAATTTCGTTCAAAATTTTCAGAATCCTTTGGGGGTAACGCAAAACAAGTTTATAAAAATTAATTTAGCTGTTTAGACTTTGCTAAGCGGTGCTGCTATCACTATTTGTTAGATCACAGTGGAAGCAACCGGATTTCGGGAGATTTCATCCAGTATTTGCAGGGAATGACTGGACACAGGGGGATAAAATTTTACTTAGTAACAATCGCAATTCCCCTTTAATTCTTTTCATCATAATGTTGCTAAGAGGTACCTTCGGAAAAAATTCTGTCTCTTAATTTAGTCCCCAAAAAGTACTGCTGTTTTGTATTTACATTAAAAACCAAAATAAAAGAAGAGGTGACTCGAACAACTGTGTCACTGTAGCCATACTCACCTGATGTACCGATAGGGATATAATTATCTTAACCACAGTTGCTGCCTCTCTATTTCTCAAAAAAGACCCATCTTTACTGTATTATTGTCAACAAAAGGGCACACTGCAAAAAATTTTTATTAATGCTAAGGAAAGTCCCCCGCCAAGAAACTTGAATCCGCCTCAAGGGAATTACCTGCTTCAAAAGCTCAGACGGAAAAAAACCTCTACTGGTACACATATCGCCCGATCGACGACTGCTAACCATAACCCCTGACGGGAAAAACGGGTTTTGAAAACAATGCGTTTCCCGCGGGGGCGGCACAAAAAAACTTTCCCACTGTGTTTCCATGAGTGTTACGGACACTCTAAAGGAGAATTGCTATGCGTTTCAAATTTAAAGACTCAAATTGTCGTACCGTAAACACTCAGTCGGGGGAACCGCCGCCCGCACAAACAAAACCAGGGAGTAATACAAATGGGTTTTGATAGTCCTCAACCGGTTTTAATGACAAAAAAAGATCTCATCTTTAATTGCCGCTTGCAGTCAAACAAAATTTTGGCTCTACCAACCCCGATTAGATCCGTAACATCGTTCGCGGTGGACACAGGCGCAGCTGTTTTAAAGTGCTATCCGAAAAAAGGGTTCCTTTCACTAAAACGCGCGGCACGTGGCGCCGCTGGCCTCTTTAAACCCAACATCTTATCTTGGAGTTACTAACGACCCTAAATAATTGGATTTTCGTCTGCCCGTTAGGGGGGAAAAAGGACGCCTACTTTTCGTTTGAACTTTTAAGGGGGTTTTTAACTTTACGTTGCCTCGGACGGATTTTTTGGGTATAGCTCCTTTAAAAGCTAACCGGGTGATAATACATCCAAACCAAAACCCCAAATTCTTAAGGAAAAATTCAAAGCTTGGTCAACCCTTTGCTTAACTTCCCCAAATAGGTAGTTCCTTTAATGCCCAACTTTTCCCATGTTCAGGGTTTTTACGATGATTAATAAAAGGGAAAAACCCCCCCTAAGTCTAACAAAATTTGCGCATAGCTTTGCTAAAAACCCTGCCTCAAATTCGTATCATCAACAACGGGAACTGCCCTAAAGGGAAAAGTGGAAAATCGTTTAAAACCACGGTAATTGGTAATCATGTTAATCCCCACCCTACGGCAAAAGCCTTCCCGTATCATTTTCCAATACCCCCGTGGGGCGTGACATCTGTATGAAGGGCCCCCGCCAATTGAGCAGACTTCGTGGAAGCACCCCCAATAAAAATTTTACAGGAAATAAGGCCCCTTGTTGTTGCTCTCTTGTTGTTAAAGGGGACTGGGGGGGTCCTGTAAAATTCGATGGTGTAATTTTAAGCCGTGCGTTAGTTTTGACAAAAAGTAGTGCCAGAAACCCTTTTGACTTACCTACGGGTTTTGTCAGTTCGGTAACTCCGTCGTCCAGCAACTCAAAAATTTGGCTCAGCACAAAAAGCTAGACTCACTTTCACTATTGTGGATTATCCCCGGCACAAGGCTTCATTTTTAAACTCTTACCTTAGAACGCTAAACATGGGTAGAGGAACCCGTTCTAGTATCCCTGATGTTCTGATGGCCCTTCGCCCCCCATTGGCCCCCATACTTCAGTGTTTCTCCAAACCCTTTACACTGTAGGTCACGTCGCTCCGCTCCGCCGCCCTGGTTTTTTTTTCCCTAAACGTCATTAGGCAAACGTACCCCTTTTTTCAAAAAGGGTTAAAAACAAATAGGGGGTTTTACGTACCCTTTTTACGGTACGCAAGAAGTGTGGCTTAGTGATTTTCTATTTCCCTTCCGGAAGTATAAACCTACAGCAAATTTACGTGTATAAATAAGTTTCATCATGCTTCCAACGTTAAAAATGTGTCTCAGGAAAAGATAGAAGGTTTTTTGTTCACGGGGTACTGGGGAAAGTAGTGACGAAGACAGTGACGAACTTAATGTGAGGAAATTACGATAGTGACTGCTCTGACTGTCTTAAAACCCCAAGACTGTCTAGTAAAATGATTCAGATAGTGAAAACGAGGGAGGGGTGGAAAAAGGCCTCTAGGGGGGCAAAGGATTTCGCGGTCGTGCCAAGCGGGTACCCGTTCCCAGCCGCTCGTCTGCCACCTCCCCCGTGCTGCCCTTTCCCCGTTGTGCCCTTCACTTCTGCTGACCCTGTGTACCACCCCCGCTGCGTCCCTGCGTGACCACCCCTCTGCTGGGGCCCTTCTGCGACCCCAGGCTACTAACTAGACGACCCCGACGACCCTCCTGCTGCTACCCCCCTGCTCTACTCCTGCTGCCACCCGGGGACGACGACGACGACGTGACTGTGCTGGTAGAGATGATGACGACCTGCTTGTAAAATTCAACCATGCCACAATTACGAGCAGACAGGGGTACGTGTGGAAAACAAGGCCTCAAGTGGTAGCAGCGACAAGGACAGCAGCAAGAAATATTATTGGACCATTTACTCCTGGCCCCACACAAGAAGCTGCGCAGGCTAAAACCTTACAAGAGTGCTTCTGTCTCTTTATAAGTGACGAACTTGTAGCACAGGTTGTACAATGGACAAACCAGAAAACAGATGAGATTGCAGCAAAGTTTACTAGGAAAACTGCGACCATTCAGAGGACCACAGCAACAGAGATACGAGCCTTGCTTGGTGTTTAAATTTTTAGTGGTTACAGGCACGACAACCACCTGTCCACCAAGGAAGTGTGGAGCCCTATTACAGGGTCGGCCTTCTACAGGGCTGCCATGTCGGAGTGCCGATTTACCTTCCTGCTAACCTGCCTGCGCTTTGACAACATGCGTACGCGGGCAGTGAGACACGACACTGATAAATTAGCTCCCATTAGGAGTGTGTGGGACATGTTTATTGGCTCCTGTGAAAAACATTTGATTCCACATGAATACATTACTGTGGATGAACAGCTGCTTGCCTACAGGGGTAAATGTTCCTTCAGGATGTTCATTTCGAACAAGCCAGCTAAGTATGGGCTCAAACTTGTATTGGCCAATGACGTGACCACCAACTACCTTCTCACAGGCATTCCTTACTTGGAGAAGCAGGAAACCCATGCGCGAGTTGGGGAAAATCTTGGCCACACATTTACTCGTGACCTGACACGGGCCACCCCAACCGTAAATCTCTCTCTCTCTCTCTCTCTCTTCTCTCTCTGTCTCTCTCTCTCTCTCTCTCCTCTCTCTCTCTCTCTCTCTCTCTCTCTCTCTCTCTCTCTCTCTCTCTCTCTCTCTCTCTCTCTCTCTCTCTCTCTCTTCTCTATATATATATATATATATATATATATATATATATATGTACATATATATGTATATATATATATATATATATATATATATATATATATATATATATATATATATATATATATATATATATATATATATATATATATATATATATATATATATATATATATATATATACTCTCTTAAAGAAACGATGTTGAAAGCTGTCGAACAATCTCTTTTATTAATTTTTTTGTGTACGGTTTCTATTACTCTGAAGCCGTGAGCTGAAACAGATCACCGAAGACCTACAGCATGAACTCAAATCCCTTGAAGAAAAGTGGACTAAGGCTACTGTCCCCGAAGACTTGAGGAGACAGATTAACCAGAAAATCGATACACTTCGTGACCAACACCGCCGAGGATTGGAGAGCAACGACATCAAAAAACTATCCAAACTCTACGGAGGCAACATTAAACTCCCTCGCCATACCACCGGGTATATTAACCTTTCTGATACTACTCTCACCCAGGACCAAGAAGACCTCCTCAACATGGGGCTTAATTTCCACTACCTATTCAACTCCCGCCCCCACCGTAAACGTTTAGAAATAGAGATCCTCCTCGGTGATATACAACAACTAGAGAAAACAGGAAAAGTCACTACCACACCTGACCTCCAACCTTCTCTTCTCGCTGAAGCAGCTAAGACCCGTGGCTCCCATAATAGCAGTATCATCAACAAGAAACACTTTCTCGCTGCCAAGCAGCTATGACAATATGAAAACATCGTCATCGGTCGGGCTGATAAAACCGCCGCCTTCGTCATCGCCAACAAGGAGGATTATATCAACAAGTTTAACACCATCCTTAGTGACATCTCCAAGTTTAAAAGGATCACGTGCAACCCTATCGACTCCATTAAAAAACGGATCAACGCCACCATCTCTTCCATCAACACCGCCTCTAAGGACCTCCATCTCCAGAAACTTACCGGCGAGTACTCACCTGGCTACGCTTACGGCACCGTAAAAACACACAAACCAGGCTACCCTTTACGTCCTATCATCTCGCAGATACCTACACCCACATACGCCATAGCTAAAAAATCAACGAGTTGCTGACGCCATATGTTCCAAGCACCTACAGCCTCACTTATGCCTCTGACTTCCTTGAAATTCTGCGTGACGCACCTTCTGCCCCCAATGACATCATCGCCTCACTCGACGTGGAAAGCCTTTTCACCAACGTTCCCGTCGCCAAGACCATCGATATCATCCTTGATCGCGTTTACCGCAGTGAAGAAACCAAGCCCTTCGACATTCCAGAGACTGTTTTAAAGACCTTGCTGCAGCTCTGTACGAAAGAAGCCTCCTTCCTCTGTCCCAGTGGCCTGATGTACCAACAGATCGCCGGTAAAGCGATGGGCAGCCCGCTCGCAGTTTTGTTCGCTAACTTCTATATGGGGATCATCGAATATAAACTCTTAGTTTCCAACCGCCCCCCACTCTACTGCCGCTATGTTGATAATATCTTCGTTCGGGTGAAGAATGTTCAAGAACTACAGGACCTTAGTCATCATTTCATCGCTGAATCAGATCTCAATTTCACCTATGAGGAAGCCACCAATGGACGTCTACCTTTTCTGGACGTACTCGTCAGTGCAGAGAGAGCAGGATTCAAGACCACAGTATTCTGCAAACCCACCAACAAGGGACTCTGCTTAAACGGGGAAAGTGAGTGCCCTATGCGATACCTGCATTCTACCATCAACGCTTATGTCAGGAGAGCCCTCTCTCATTGTTACACATGAAAAGACACTCACCATGAACTAGAGCGCATCACCCAAGTCCTTACCAACAACGGCTACGCTTCCTCTGATGTAGCCCTTGTCACTAAGAGAATTGTAGACAAATGGTACACTAACCAGGAGAATACCACCCCCACCACCAGCGATCCCATCAAACTTTTCTACAAGAACCACATGTCTTCAGACTACAAGACGGACGAGAAGATTATTAAAGACATAATACACCGCAACGTTCTTCCTATTGACCAAGAAAGAGCTCTCGCTCTTGAAAAACGTCCCAACTTCTGCTCCGTAATACCCCTCATGTGACCAAGACGCCCCTGCAAGAAGACCATGTCATATACCAACACACCTGTAACAATGAAGAATGTGGATCTCACTCCTATATTGGTATGACTCGGACAAGACTGACGAGGCGACTTACATGTTATCTGAATAATGGATCTATTAAAAACCATTATGACACTGTACACAACTCCCGCCTGATAAGAGACGACTTGAACAAGAACACCATCATTCTCGATAAGGAACAAGACCCTCGCCGCCTTCTTTACCTCGAAGCAATATACATCGCATTAAAACAGCCTAAAATCAACACTCAAACCGATGACATCCAAGTTTTGCCTTACGCTAAGCGACATACCAACACCAACATCCAAACTGCCAATGGGCTACCGGCCTAGCTGCTTAGCCCCGCCCACCGGCCGTCGCCTGATCCACCCGCTTTCTTTATAAGCTGAAACTCCCGCTACGCAGATAGCAGGTCGCAGAAATGTTACGACAAGCTGTCTTGCATGACGAACGGCTATTCACAAAGAGAACGTATGGGACTTCCGCGGCAAAAGTCATCAAACGCCTGGCAGCGAAAGACATTTTCAACAACATCCAGCCAGACATGCCACACCAAGGACATATTGCACCACCTCCGTGGCAGCCAAACCCCATCACATCCACAGTTAACCGGCAGTTAACTAAAAAAAAGTCAGCTTTAAGCCCAGAAGAACTCAGGGCACTGGCACTGGCAACTCATCAAGTTGACATCAACCCAGATACAGCCATCATATACACCGATGGATCAGTCAACCCAGTCACGAAAACAGCAGCAGCTGCTTATGTAGCCAACGACGTCATCGCCCACTACAGGCTGTCTGATGGGTCGTCAACCCTACAAGCGGAGCTCATGGCACTCCAGAAAACACTAGAGTACGCAGAAACCCTACACGAAGACATACTCATACACACAGACTCTTTGGCTAGCATTCAAGCATTACAACATACACACTACACAGACAACATACACCTACTCACATCCATCCACGTGTCTGCCAGAAGGATCCACGACCAAGGACGGTCTCTTCAACTTAACTGGATCCCGAGCCATGCTGGCATTGACGGCAACGACGTAGCGGACGAAGCCGCCAAAGACGCCCTCCACCTACCTTCAGTCACCGCCAACATACCACCACGCAGTCTGTCCCAAATTAAGGCAAGACTTAACCTTCGGATCCGAAAAAGAACCACGCAAACAAACAACTCTGAATCGGCTACATGGTACACCGCTGCCACCAAGAACAACCCAGCACTCCCCGACAACCTAAGTCGTAAGATAAAGGTAGCACTTCACAGGATTCGCTTGGGTTACAAGTACTGGCCAGTCCTGGTTCACGAGACACCCGTCCAGTGTGAACACTGCGACTGGCTTGTCGATGATCCGCTCCAACACTACATAGCGAACTGCACAATAACAGCCCCATTCATGGAAAGGCACTAC